>CACVKI010145749.1:0-54011 GCA_902732785.1 Trichogramma evanescens
TTTTGTCATGTACCGAATTGATATGGCGGTTAAGAGTACCTATTTGGGCAAATGTCTTACCACATATATCACATGTAATACTAACACCATTGTGCGCTGAATTGGTGTGTTTCTTGAGATTACTCTTGTCTGAAAATTTCTTTCCGCAAATATCACATGCGTGAGTGATTTTGTCATGTACCGAATTGATATGGCGGTTAAGAGTACCTGTTTGGGCAAATGTCTTACCACACGTATCACAGGTATGGTTGGTACCATTACGTACCTTTTTGGTTCTTATTTTGAGTCTATCGATTAACTTTTCGGTGTCATTCCTTTTTTCATTTTTCTCGTCGAAATTTAAATTCACTTCTTTTTTAACTTCGCCCACAGTTTCTATTTTAATTGTATTATGAATCTGATAATCGTAGCTATTTTTCGTAAGGTGCAAGTAATAATCGTCGGACTTCTTATTTACTAATAGATCCATGGTGAGCTTGACGTCTACACACTCGAATTCAATCTCCATTTCGTCGTTTACATCAGTTTCTCGATTTTCCTCATATTCCCGAAGCATGTGAGCCTGTGAATAAAATTTAAGCTTTGTAAAAATCATCATTGAAAAATGTTAGTTTTGGTCACTCATTGTAAACACTTACTGAATTTTCCCGCGAAAATGGTAAGAGTTTGATGTTTTTGATATCGGGTTTCTCGTCCGTCATTTCACAATCATTTTCATGAAATGAGACATCAATCGTTTCCTCTTTTACTCTGAAATAGCTCCAGTAAAAATGAGTATTTAGCCAAGTATTTTTATTAATTCAAACTCATAAAATGTAAATACCTCATAGCACAATTAAGCATATCACTCGATTCCATCTTGCTTGCTGAGAGTTTCGCTAACGACTAATACTTCTGTACCTTATAGCATTACCTATCTACCGAACTATCGTGAATTTAATGATATTTACGAATCATGAATTGAGAATATGAATAAACTTATAGAGCTAGTCATCGTTATAAATAATTTTCGAATTTTACGAAAACTCAGTAAGTAAGTGGATAATTTTTTGCAATTTTTTTAAGCCACTAAATTGATCGATGACACTGCATATTAAAAACCTAAAAAAAGAACGGGATTTACCAACATCATTTTTAGATGAGCATGAAAAAGGGATTTTTCGTGTTTTTTTCATGACTTGAAAATAATAATTGTAAATTTCGTGATTGTTCGTAAAAAATATTCATGATACCTGAAAGACGCGGAATATAGTTGTGACATTAAAAAAATGTTTGAAAAAATTTATCCGTTAATTACTGAGTATTTATAGTTTGGTTTTCGACATAAATCTGTATAACGATAATGGAAGAAATGGCATTATTGATTTCCTGCTTAATGAATGATAAATCTTTTTATCATTTGACCAGATAAACCTCTTTATCGTTCGGCCAATTTATTCTAAAACAACTGGCCATCGAACCAGTTCGAATTGATTTTAGCTATTTTTAACTGTAAGTAATATCGGAAGGACATCAATTAAAACTTAATTTCTGCTTTTTAATCCTTTCAATTATATACTTTTACTCTCATCAGACACGTGCGCGTGTACGCTCATAATCATAGGCATTTGTTTACATTACCATCGTAGTGGGTCAAACTCGAGACCAGCGCCGGAGCAAAATCGTCCGAGTCCCCCTACCTCATTTCCGTACCGCAAGATGGATTTCGACTTTTTACCCAGGGAGCTCGACGACATCCTGAAGCAGGCGATCGCGAGTAGCAACGAGGAGACCTGCTACATAATCGACGAGCACGAGGTGAAACTGGAGCTGGATGAAAACAACAGCTTCATCGGCGACATCGGCAGGCTCATAATCGAGTTTCGCGACATCACGCGGGAGAGGCCGCAGCGAGAGCCGTTCGAGTGCGAGAGCTGCGAGTTCCTGGTGAAAATCCAGCCCCCGGCGCACGAGTACGAGAGCTCGCGCTACGTCACGGATCGCGGCGTCTTCTCGTACAGGCCCGAGCTCTACAACGAGGTGCTGCCGTTCATGATGAAGTATCATCGCAAGGAGAACAGCGAGGACTTGGCGCCCAAGTGCTACCTGGCCAATCGTCGAGTGCTGGTCACGGAGAACCTGCTGGCGCAGGGCTTCTACGCCTGTCCCAAGGGAAGCTGGCTCGGTCTCGAGGAGCTCCGAGCCGGTGTGAGGGCGTTGGCGCGATTCCACTCGGCGGGGATGCTCGCCGACAGGCGCAACTACTCGACGCTCCGGGACAAATTCCCGAGGCTGTTCGAGCGTCGCGAGAAGAAGGCGCGCTTCATCGAGGCTCAGATCGGCAAGGGCGCCGGCTTCATCGAGAAGGTGCTCGAGCTGAGCCCGTTGGCGAATATGCGCGGTTTCAGCGAGGCGCTGATCAAGTTGTTCGATCGCGCCTACAACTGGGACGACGAGGACAAGGAGGCTAAGGAGGTGCTGAGCCACGGCGCCGCCTGGCCCAGCTGTCTGCTGTTCAGGCGAAAAAATCAAGAAGATTCCAAAGACGGTTCCCAAGAGTCCTCGGAAGAGGAGACCGACGAGCTCGAGGCCGTCCTCACGGACTACGACGCGGTGCATTACGCCCCGAGGACTCTGGACGTGGCCCAGTTCATCTACACGGGGGCGCATCCTCGCGGTCGCAAACGCCTAGAGGACAGCCTGCTCTCGTGCTATCACCAGGAGGTGTTCAGGTGTCTGGGCAAGCCGGGCCTGGGTTTCGCCAGCTACAAGGCGCTCAAGCGAGAGTACGAGGAGATGAGGATCGTCGCCATGTATCTGTCCACGCGCTACCTGCCCATCTGCTGGCTAGATCGGAAGACGCTGTCCCTCTACTGGGCCAACGATTTCGACGACTTCTACGATCGTTTCTTCCTGACGGACGATTACGAGGCCATCCTGGAGGTGTGCGCGTCGGACGAGGAGTACGCCAAGAGGGTGTTCAGGCTGGTGAAGCAGCTGCTGAGGGCGTTGCTCCGGCGCGACCACGAGTTCAGGGAGAAGAACGGCGAGTTGGTGCGAAAGTTCAGGCTCGTGAACTGGAAGAAGATAATGAAGAAATCGGCAGAGGTCGAGGCGTGGATGTCGGCATCTACGGCGTCGTTGGACGAGCCGATCTCGTCGTCGACGTTATTAGCTTCGACGACATCGGTCGACACGTCAGCTTCGATTGATACGGTTGACTACGATTGATGAGCTTCAACTTAGCGTCAACGTCGGCTGCGACATCGATACAATAGAATAAATCTAGCATTGGTATATCAAAATAAATTAATCGAATTTATCGGATGTACATTATTTTTACCACTTGAGAAATTATTCTTACGAATCGAATAAGATTCTTTTTAACAAAAGAAATTTTCCTGATGAATCATTTTTTTCTTTACCTGCCCTCATAAAAATGTAGATAACTTATATCTTTAAAAAAACGATCGATTCTTGCCAATAATGTCTCGTGTTTGGTTATGACAATTTTTCAACGTGTAAACAATAATAATATGCCTTGCAATCAAGTGGCTATATTTCTAACCTCGCCCGACTCGAGCGAGCTTTCGACGAGGAACGCCTCGTGACGTTAGAAGGAAGATTTAACAATTCATGGACATGGGCTGGAGCTTCAGTCGCGTGTCGCCGGCAAACAACAATGCCAACAACAACGATAACAACAATAACAACAATTTGCCACATTAGTAAGCATCCTTTCTCTTTCTCTCATTCTTCCTGAACCAAGCACAAAACAAATAATCCACAGCTCGGGCGACGACCTCGCCGACCCGGAGTCGACCTGCTGCCACCGGGCCACCTGGTGCGTACCCGGCTGGCGCAAGCTCAACGTCGACGACGCCGTGCCCGGCGGCGACTGCTGCTGCGGTCGCGACAACTGCGACTTCACCTACGCCACGGGCTTCTGGCTCGTCACGGTCCTCGCGATCCTCGGCCTGCTCTACGCCCTGCTCTATCTGTACGTGGGCGAGGCGATGCTGCCCGGCGGGCCCTACTTCGGCCTCTACTTCGTCGTCTGCAGCTCGTACTTCGCCGGCTGGGCGCTGGCCTACGTGCCCCGGGTCCAACTGCCGCCGGTCTTCGGCATGATTCTGGCGGGGATCCTCGTGCGCAATCTACACTGGTAAACGAAACCCGCGAGAATTATCGAGTCACGAAAGAGAACAGCGCAGCATAATGTGATATATCCGGAAAGTGGTGGTGGTGGGTGTTGGTTGATGTGGGCGCAGGTACAACATCGAGGAGGCCCTGAGCATGGGCACCACGGCCAAGATACGCATGTTCACGGCGACCTTCGTGATGCTGCGCGCCGGACTGCAGCTCAACACCACGACACTGAGGGACCATCCGCGCTTCATCATGCTGCTGGCTCTGGTGCCCTGCACCATGGAGATGTGCGCGGTGGCGGTGTGCGCCAAATCCTTGCTCGATCTGCCCTGGGGTTGGGCCTTTCTGCTCGGGTATTTATCTCATAAATATCTTATCAAAGACGCGATTTAATTAAATATTGAACATCGACTCGGCCTCGCGCGAATGTGTCTTATCATGAGTGCGAGTCGTGTCGCGCGCGCAAGAAGGTGGCCCCCGAGACGCTCGTAAAAAGGCTATAGCAGTGCAATGACTCTTTCTTGCGTATGGCACACACACACACACACACACACATAGAGAGAAGGATTTCGAGAGCTGTGCTCCTCTATGCAGCAGCAGCAGGCAAAGTAGGCCCTGGTGCATAATTCAAGAGCTTTTTGCTACTGCTGCTGCTGCTGCTGCACGCGGGACTGATTGCGCGCACGAGGCATCGAAAGAGCTTTATCGCTCGGCCGAGCTTACCTCCTATACTTTCTTTCTTTTTTTTCTACTTTATTCTACGCGATTCGTCGAGTGGCATTAACTTGCAAATGGAGAGAGACAGAGAAAGCTCGCGGAGATGCAATTTGCTGCAGCTTCTTGCCCCCGCCGTTATAACTGAAGCTTAAAATAAAAAAACACGCGCAATTTCCGAATGATATATTGTATAATTTATTATTGCGAAACTCGCTCGTATTATCGTGCAGGAGCATCACCGCCTGCCTGTCGCCCGTCATCCCGATCAACACGATGCTGGCCCTGGCCGAGGAGGGCTACGGCGAGGACAAGCACATGGCCTCGCTGCTGCTGACCGCCGCCTCCATCGACGACGTCCACATCGTCTCGGTCTACGCCATTTGCTTCTCCTTCGTCTTCAACCATGGTATAATTCATCTCATGTTTACATTGGCATTGATCTTTAATTTCGATAACGAGATGATTTGAACTTTTGTACGCGCACAGACGAAGGTCAGGGCGGCTCCTACTGGTGGTCGATCTTCCCGAACGAGATCAAGGACCTGCTGCTGGGCATTACCTTCGGTACCGTGCTGGGCATTTTCTTCGTATTTTTTCCACACAGAAAACACGTATGGAAATTGTCAGAGTCAAAAATATCGTATACAATTTAATCGACCATTTAATCTCGCATTTTTCCTCGCGTAACATATGCAGAAGTACGTCGTGTGGTACAGAATCTGCGGCCTGGTGCTGGGCTCGCTCGTCTGCGTGGCGAGCACGTACAAGGTCACCATCACCGGGAGCGGCTACCTCGCCACCATTATCATGTCGCTCATCGCCACCAGCGGCTGGCGCGTACTCAGTAGGCCGTTCGACGTAAGCCATCCAAGATTTCTAAACATTATTATTCTTATGCAATATCGAGGACATGCTTTTCGCGGCTTGACAACATTTTTCGGCATATCGTAATCTGGTTCGTCAGCAATTGATACGAGCGGAGTATTGCGCGATGCGCTGACGATTCGTTATTATTACACGCTTGCGTTATTGTACTGTATCGCTGCCAAAGCACGAAATCTGCCCTCGTTGGACCAATGGACCGTGAATCATATAGACTTTATCGCGATCGCCGTCTCTAATGGTCGCCGCGCTAATTTGTCATTCCCGTCGATTGACTTTTTATTTGTATCGAGCCGCTGCCTTTTCGGTTGCCATTCGTTACAATCATAATATATTATAACATTTTTTTCCGTTATATACAGCTGCAGCCGCTGCGCCAGGCCGTGCACATAATGTGGCACCTGATGCAGCCGGTGCTGTGCGGCGTGATGGGTGCCGAGGTCGACCTGAGCGGCTGGAGCCTCGGCCGATTGGGCCTCTACGTCATCTGCCTCGCTTGCGGGCTCGCGGTGAGACAGAGACATCCATTGATATTTATTCTCATAAATTTTCCCCACTCGCCGATCAATGACCCGCGTGACTCGGCATAAATTACGACGGCATAATTAACGATGAATCGATCGCGAGCTTGACTCGACGAAAAAAAAAGAGCTTACGCACGAAACGAGTCGAAATGATAATTTTGAAACGATTCGCAGGTGAGGAGCGCGTTCGTGTTTCTGTCGACCTGGCGTTCTCCTTTCAACAAAAAAGAGCGCGCTTTCATCGCACTGGTCTGGCTCGCCAAGGGTGCAACCCAAGTAAAATAAGCGCAACCAAATGAACTCCTCCGAATGTTTACACAGGCAATAATCGTATCGCTGTCATTACGCAGGCAGCCCTGGCCCCGATGGTCCTGGAGGAGGCGCTGAGCACCGGCACGGGCGGCGGCGGCGGCGAGCAGCAGCGGCGCATGGGCTACGTGCTGGACGTGGTGCGCATGGCCGTGGTCACGGTGCTGCTGATGTCGCCCATACCCGCTGTGGCGATCATGATCGCCGGCCCCCGACTGCTGCACCGCCTCGACGAGGAGGAGCGCAGCAAGCAGCGCGAGCTCAGCCTGATCAGGCTGCTGAGCTTGCAGCCCGTGCGCAAGCGAAGACATTGACCCCGACCGCGATTCGATTGAGGTGGAATTGATTTTTTTTTGGAATGAGAGCGCGTGTGAAGGTATTTGATGACGTATATAATGGTATACTTTGTGTGCGATTTTTGTGCATGCTCGAATTTGACGACGTAGGTTTTTTGTTTACGCAAGAGAAATAATGATGCGTTATTATAAGGGGAAAAAATTGGACGCGAAAAATAAGAAATTACGTATCAATGTTGTTCTCGAATTCGCGGGAAACGAGTTTTGAGAATTTCTTTAATCTTAATAAATAAAACAGCGAAGTTTTTCGCGCCTTTGTTACTTACGTTGTATTTTCTTTTCTTCTCTCTAAATCTCATCGCCTTCTACTATTGCATCGGTTATCCTACGCAACACGTGTTGATATTAAGAATTAATTTTCTTTGATGAATATTTTTCTCAACTTTTTAAGTTGACTATTCATTTTAAGCGAAGTAAGTACTGCGGTATTTGCAACTCGAACGATCTTCGACTTGATAAACAAGAGAGAACATCCCTAATGAAACGGTCTTGAGTTTGCTCGAAACTGAACAGCAGCAGCAGCAGTCAACGCAACACAAACAGATGCCAATCAATTGTTATAAACCTAAACTTTGCTCTCCGCTGCTTAAAACTTACACTTCGATCGATCCATTACATATATATAATCCAAAATAATCGTATAACGAGGCGTCGCATTTCGATTTCATAAAACTTCGAGAAGAAAAGCAACTCCGAGCTAAGCCAACTGTTATGTCTCGCTGGTGCCATTATACGCTATATTCTAGCGCGTGCCATTTAAATAAATGCAAAAACAAACGCATAAGGCGTGAGGGAGCTTACGCGGCATTAGAGTTAGTATTATATACGCGCGGGCGGCACAAAGGCCGCCGGCAACGGCCCATCGTCGTTGTGTATACGGCTATATGGCAGCGGCAGAGTATGCAGCTAGTGGTTTAGGTCGATATTTTGGCCGACCGCCAGCCAGACGCCTCTATTCCCATCCCCCCTTTGTCCCTATATACCTCCCTATTGCTACCTTCCTCGTCCTGCACAGCCGCTGCTGTATATATGCACGATGGTGAAGCAGCAAATCCCTTCTGAAAACGAGTATGTGTGTGTGTGTGTGTGTGCTCGCACGTCTGACTATCTCTCGCTATTTGCCGCTATCTCTAACTGTCTCGATGTTATATATATTATTATATATTCGGCGACGCTAACGGAATAATTTACTCTGCCATCGAGCGAAACTTATACACATACGATATACGATGGTCGGTGGACCTTGAAATGTACGCGCGGTATGCATCTGCGTATATAGGTATGCGTTAATTTAATGCGTTATTAGTATGATATTTTTTGCATACCGATCGTTTGTGGATATCTACCGACTGATGCAGAAACTCGACGTAAAATAGACTCGGAAGAGCTTGAATTTACTTTCATCGAGAATTGCATTGGCAGCTCTTAAATCTATAATTATTTCCAAACTTACATAGCTTTTCTAAAAAAGAATCGCTCGTTTTCGTTGTACATCATATTGGATCCCAATATGCAATGAAATAATATCATAAAGGTCCAATACTTGTCGTTACCCACAGATGGTGCAAGGACATTTCCAGAATTCTGAGTATATCGATTGGTTCAAACGGGACGTATGATTCAAAATTTCTTGTTTCGCAGCTTTTTATTTCAGTTCTTTTTATGAATATAAATCTCTTCTTGAACTGAACTTATAATACATTTTTTATTCTCAATTTTATTATTAATTAATCTTGAATAAAACGTAGCTTTAAAAGAAAGTAACTAGTCTTTCATATTCACTAGAATTGACTTATAATAAATAGACCAACATGACTTGTAATAATTATACGTACATTATTACTTTATATTCCTTACATTCATAACGAACAAAATTGTATAAAATTGAACCAATAATATTTTAAACGTTTCATTCATTAAAAATACATTATTTTCATTGAATTCAACCAGTCCATCTCAATAACTTGAGAAAAACGTCTATAAACAACAGCAAAATCGTTGTGTATCATCGACTCTACTCGATACAAAACTTTCAATCGCTGGGCCATGTAAACATACATAGATTCGCTCACTGCTCTCATTATAGCAGCAGCTCAGTCACATCGATCTCGAGCCCAACTTTCGTCGCGATCGTCGCTCGTTTTAATATACGAATCCGTTCGTAACCGCTTGCAGCGAGAACCACCACCCGCGATACCCTCGAAATCGAACGAATAAGAAATCTACATCCTAGTCAAACATGGAGAGCGACGAAGAGTTAATGGTAGAAGAGGACACGGCCGAGAACATCGCCTTCTTCGATCGTCTCGAAGATCTGGTCCGCAGGGACAGGTATCTCGGGTACGCCCTGAACGAGCAAGTCCTCGGCGACATCCCGTTCGCCCACTGGGTCCTGAAACGAGCCATCGACCGGCATCACATGGAGATCGTGCGCCACATCGTGGACGCCGCGAGGATCCCCATCGCGCCGCTCGAGGGCGAGCACGGCCGCACCGCCATCCATCTGGCCTACGATCGGGAGTTCTATCAGGCCTGCGAGCTGATGCTGTACCGCTGCGACGACGTGACCAATCACACGGACCCGGACGGCGTGACGCACTTCCACGTGGCCTGCCACATCGGCTACGTGGACGCAGCCCGGCGCTACCTCGAGTCCGGCGTCGACGCGAATCTCCAGCTGTTTCGCTGGTCGAGGCGCGCGGCCAGATCGCCGCTGCACATAGCCGTGCTGCAGCTGCAGCCCGAGATAGTGGAGCTGCTGCTGGAGAAGGGAGCCGACGTCAACTTACCGGACGACTTGGGACGCACACCCGTGCACAGGGTATGCGCCATGATCGCCCTCGGGGCCGAGAATCAGCAGCTCTACGTCGTCAGCCCGTCTATCTACACCAGGGCCAAGGCGACCTGGCTGCGACTGCTCGAGATTCTGTGCGAGCACGAGAACGTGGATTTGAATACGCGCGACAACGAGGGCCTGACGCCCGTGGCCACTCTGATGTTCAACTCATCGGAACTGACCAAACTGCATCACGACGCGCTGGAGCTGCTGCTGATCAACGGGGCCGATCCCAGGGGCGCCTTCAAGCCGTGCAACTTCACCGCTATGCACGGCGCCGTCTGGGCGCATCGCGCCTTCGGCGACAAGGCCAAGTACAATCACGAGTTGTCGCACGAGCTCTGCGCCGACGTGGTGCAGATGCTCGCCATCTACGGGGCCGACGTCGAGGCCAAGGACCGATTCGGCCGATCGGTCCTCGAGATGGCCGTGTCGGCGATCGATCTCGACACCGTGCGAGTGCTGCTCGACCGCGGGGCCAGGCCCGTGTCGAGCCAGGTCGAGTTCCGGCTCGGCTACTTCGAGGAGATGTGGCACTTTCTGCCCAGCCTGGAGATGATCGAGCGACTACTGGCCATTTTAAGACTGTTCAAGAGCTACGATCTCGAGTTCAAGACGAGTCGCGAGGCCGACCTGAGACTGCTCGAGTTTTTGTACAGAATGCAGCAGGTGTACAATCGGGACACTTTCAAGAATATCGTCGAGTTGGGTGAGTGTCCGAGTGATACATGAATGATCCCTAGGGAAATTAAATGTTCGAAATTCCGAAGCTTTTATTATTCCAGTTTAAAAAACTTTACCTATTTAAATTAAAAACTGAGTTCAAAAATGTTTTAAACATTTTATAAAAATTGTATGATTTTTTCAATATTTTATCTTAATAGAAATTTCATGTTATTGAAGAATAAAAATTTTACTAATTGATTGTGCCACGTCAAAAAAAGTTTTTAAAAGTTTATAATAGCTATCTACAAATTCGATTTACGTCGGGGGACGATTGGACGTGGGAGCGATATCGATGATTGTTTTCTGGTGCTTTATTTTTACAGGCAACGAAAATGTGCTCTACGACGCCATAAGATTAGTGCCCAACGGGAGAGACGGCTGGGACAGGTACACCGACATGAGACAGTACATCAGACTGAGATCCGAGCTCGAGCTGCTCGTCAGGCATCAAAAGGCCATCAGGGTGGGCCAACTGTACCTGTCCGAGAGCACAAAGTGGGCCTTGGTCTGCGCCATCGACCATCTCAAGAATCACATCAAGGAGTCCTTCGAGGGCTACGAGAAGATCGTGACCAGCTATCGATCCAAGGACTGCTGGAGCGACGAGGATCTGCTCGAGGACTTCAAGTACGCGGCCAGCCTCAAGCTCGACGACGAGACTACGCTGCTCGACTTGATGCGCGCCTCGCCCCACCGCATGGCCCTGCGATTCCGCGACTTCGGCTTCGAGTACTTCCTGCTGTCGAAAAAATTTGCCCTCATCGACGGACTCGTGCGCGGCTACGTCTCCAAAGTTCTGCTGCGCGGATTCATGACGCGAATGGCCCGCAAGTATCTCGCCATGCTGATGGAGCGCGGCGACATGCCCGAGGAGGTCGACGTGGCCTTCAAGTACCTCAGCAACGACGATCTGATCAAGTTCATCGTCGCGGGCATGTACCTCGAGCCGCTGATGATGAGGCTCAAGGAGCAGGCCGAGAGAGACAGGAGAGAACGAGAGGAGAGATCGAGGCAAGAGAGGCTGGAGGCCAGAGCGTGGAGGCGAGCGCTAAAAATGACCGAGCGGGCGAGGCCTGCAGATGAAATCGGTGCCGATGGAACCGATGAAGCTAAAAAAGATATAATTATTGGCGATGGTAATGAAACGAATAAAAGCGATGATGTCAATGGTAAAAATAAAGAAATCGAGGGCGAAAAAAATAAAAACGATACGAGTGACCCCGAAGAAGCGCAAACTGAAATATGAATTTGAGAACAAGGATAGTACCAAAAACTACATAAAAAAATGACGAACCCGAGCATCGATATACGCTTACACATTGACTTGTTATTTCAATTTCCACGGCAAAGAGTACTTCTGCATCTCTTGTACAAATATAATTCGATTATTATTGAAAATTACGCTTAAATTTTATTCCATCGACATTCCTGAAAATTCGATTTGATTATTGTACCAAACTTGGCTGCAGCGAGTGCAGTTGATAAAAACGTTTGCTTACGTAGCGACGCTGCTTGCAGCGCAGTGCACGCCACTTATAGCAGACGACACAATTGAGCATCGAATATACATACCGTTTGACAGAAAACGTCAATCAATCGTTGTGTACATACAAACTCACTTTCTAAAATCATCGTAACTCGCTGTCAGTGTAATAGCTCTCTGCTTCGTATCTTTTTCAAGAATCATGCATTCCGATCGTCCGTAGATGCGTTGAACGTAAAAATTATGAGCGACATGCTGTCCATGCACCATCCCTTGCAATTATGCAGAATGTGTGGCAAGGAGAAGCCACTCGGCACGGACTTGTTTACCGACAAAATGAAGGGCTCGGTACTTTTGTCAATAATTAATAAATATTTCGTAAAGGAGGTGAGCTGATTTTAGTAGTACCTTCATTGCAACAAAGGAGGAAACTTTTTATTCGATAAACATTTTTTACTCAGGCCTTATGTATTTCCATAACTGATCATCTTACCAAGTTCATTTGTACTGATTGCGAGCATCAGATTTGTTCGTTTGATGAATTTTGCTTAATGGTGGCAGATGTACAGAAACAGTTTCAACCACCCTCGCTGGAGTTGGATTTTGCAGAGGTATACAGAAGCAAATTGTTTAGACTCGACGAATGATTCTAACAAGACTTGATTTTCTTTCAGGATATGTTAAATCATCTGAACAGCACTAGCATTCCTGAAAAGCCAAATGATCAACAAGTAAATTTTATACAAAAGAAAAGACAGGTTTGTCCTATCTGTTCAAAAAGTTTTCGATGTCTATCTCATCTCAACCGGCATAAAATAATACATACTGGTTTGCGGCCTTATGTTTGTGATGTAAGATTTTAATTTGATCATTCTAATCGCATTCTTTTATAACTTTTGATTTATTATCTGATTGTATTTTGTAACTTTGATTTTAACAGATATGTAATATGTCTTTCAATCAACAAGAAATAATGTTAAAACATAAACAGTCACATGATGGAAAAAAACAGTTTCAATGCGCACATTGTCATCAAGCATTTAGATATAAAGTATCCTTAAAATCTCATGTCATCAATTTTCATTCCATAAATGATCAAGGAATAATGAACAATCATATTGCTCCTTTGCAAGATCAAATGTTGCAATGCCCTGAATGTAATAAACAATTTGCAACCAAGTACAAATTGCAAAGGCACAGAAGATATCATACTGGAGAAAAGCCATATCACTGCAATTACTGTAATCGCTCTTTTTCTCAGTCTTGTAATCTTAAACTACATCAGCAAAAATATCATCAGATTCTTTGTCCTATTGCACCTCAACCACCGATACAAATTCAACAGCAACAGCATCATCAACAGCAACATCAACAACAATTACATTTACAACAACAGCAGCAACAACAGCAGCAACAAATCCACCATTCCTTGACTCAACCTCCTGAACAACCCATGACTCATGCTTTAAATACCTTCCAACCCATGTTCTTAACTGAAACTGAACTTCAAGATACAATCAATGAAACTATAAATTCAACTGGTGCCGAATCATCTTACATGAATAAATCATACGAAAATCAATTATATATTGATGATGAGATAGAAACAATGCTAGATCAAGACTTTCATCAATTGGAACGTCAGAAATATGCTGCATTATCCCAAGATAAAACTCCATTTTGTTTAAAGCAACCTGAAACTCCAGAAATATTGCATAGTTTATTATATGATGATTCAGAATGTATTTAGAATATTAATAATTAAAAATGTAAATAAAATAGACTACGAATTTCACATTACCACTTTATTTGCATTTTAAATATATATATTTATAAATATATATAAAAGCAAAAACTCGATTTGGTCTCGCAGTCACGGAACAATCAGTGTTTTTAGTTACGGGTAATATCTCGTTGTTCATTCAAGTTAAATAGTTATGTTTGTAATAAAAGTTATTAGAAAAATTAATTTGTAATGAATTAGGAACTCGATTATCGTGTATGTACAAAAAAACGAGCAGAATTAAAGTAGGATCTTTCATTATGAAATTAGTACCATACACTTGATCGTTCCCTTACTACAAAATTTCATGTACATATATAACATCTTAGTGAATTACTTTGAATCATGTTTACTATTCAAATACATTACATAAAATAGCTTACAGTACGACATAATGATTTAATTTATTTCTCATATAGATCTGTGGTAGAATATTATCATTTACAGACACACATTAGTTATCTATAATTTATTTCAATCACATATAATATGCCATTGATTAGCAAAAAATTAATTGTTCGAATGGCACGAAAATGAATAGCAATATCATTGATGATGCAGTGAATGCAGTCATAAATAATAATCTGATTAATTGGAGAGAACAAAAATAACTTTGGAATAATAACACATAGTTGTTGTATCGCAATCCTATAAAATTCTAACAACTATCACAAAAGTATATTGCAGTATAATCAAAAATACTCAGATCACAATTTGATTTCAGTCTGATTAAAAAATAATGCTGAATAAAAAGAACACGGTTTTAATCATATATTTGCAAACTTAGAAACTAGTACCGTGCACTTGTTACTTTCGATCGTCTCGAGTACAGCTTTTTTTTAACAGAGATCGTTCATATTGTATCATTCTGCATTTTTATATAAAATAGATCTACAAACAGACCAGAATACGGTCTAATAATATAATCAAGTGAAAAATCGATGTAAGGCACAGCCCTGCAGTAAGTTTTGCTTTCAGTAATCATCATTCACGTAAAAGTTTACGTGAAACAAGAATTGAGGACTGGTTCATAGTATTGAAAAGTTGATGTATTAGTTTATTCATTTTATGTAGATTCAAGTCTACGTAATCTAGATTCTAAATTTTTGATATTTTAATAAATGACCGGCGCACAAACGTCTACCTTGCAATAATTCACGTGACTCAATTCTTACATGTATGTGAACACGATCAAACGATTTTCAATAACTATTTTAACGATTCAGCAGTTTTGAGATTTGTAAAGAACTTACTAAGATTCTTATAATTTACGTCCATTTATCTTTTACTAAACGTCAATCTTCAAAATTATTCGATAGAAAACAAATATTTTCTGTATATTTAACGAGTTAAAAAATTGTATTTTAATTTACACAATTAGCTTACTGCAATGTTACAAAGAATTCTTTTATGATCGTCATATTAAAAAAGTCAATTTTGCATTGCTAAGACAAAAGTTCTTTGATTACGCCATAAAAGCTAAGCAGCCAAAATTTCCATTTGAAAAATTTAATCTAGCTTAAAACAGTACATTTAACATGCCAGTATTTGTAGCGTAGACTAGCCCTTGTCCAGGTTGTGGAGCCCACCGCATGCAATTCAGACTCACATAAGTGGGCGTGTCTCGATTTTGCTGCAACTCTCTAATTAGCACCATTTTCTTCGAATCCGGTTTCATGTCGCTTGTGTCGCTCGGATTATTATTCGCAGAGTTATTGCTCGACGGCCTGGAGCGCGAATTCGAATCGTTCGTACTGTCATCCTCGGGTTGATACGGCGGCGACTGGAAACGCAGAGGTCGTATCTCATCGTCCAGTCGCGGTTGTTCCTGACCCGCCGCGGGGGGTGGTACAAATGTTATGTTCGCGATTCTACGCAACTCGTCCCTCAAACGATGCTGCGCGGTAATACGCTCCACACCCATGGAAAATATACGCTGGGACCTTCGAAGAGGCGAATCGTGCCTTCTTGACGACGAGTCGGAGGTCCTTCTCAACGAGGAATCAAATGTTCTTCGGAGCGGTGGGAATGTCGAATCTTCCGCCCGATGGGCAGATGGTTCCTCTGTTAACTTTTCTGGACTTTTTATTGTCTTGTCATCAGTCTCAAACTTGTAAATAAGTGCCATCGGGGACGCACGATTAGAAATTTGAACTCGACGAGAAGCGAGGCCAACAAGTAAATGTTGTGATGTCGGTGACATCGAAACAGAGATAACTGAGTGATCAGTTAGGGTGGAGTATACTTGTTTACCAAGAGTGTCCCATTGTAAACTATAAACACCTGAAATTGATATAATAATCGTTACTATCTTTACTAATTTAAAATACAGAAGTTACAAATGATGAATTTTTCGTAAAATGTCTTACCTATAGTGGTTAGTGGGTGCATTCGTGTGGGCTGCACTAGAGTAACCAATAATGCCCCATCATTTGAAATATCGATACTAGCATCGTTGAGAATCTTGCATTCCTTCACGACTATATTTTTTTGAGCTGAAGTAAAAAGAGATTGAAATAATAAGTCAAATGTAACGTTAGAATTTAAGATACGTAATATATGAGAAAAAACCCACCGTCTCGTATATCAGGAATAGATGTAAAATCCCACGCTTGAATGCGATAGCTTTGGATTTCCATACCATTGAATGTCATGTTGATCTGATGATCTGTAAAAAATGCTAAAATATTATATACAATTATAAGTTACATCAGGTTTCAATATCTAAAAAAATAATCTACCCCGTATTTCGACGTCATCGCTGTCATTCTCAGGATCTTGGCCACCGCTTGAGCCATCGCCAGTTCGCACAGGCTGAACAGGTCGCGGCACAAAATTATCTCTCCAAGCCTGTGTGAAGAACCATCTATGAATCTAAACGATAAAGAAGACGAAAAAAAAAGGTAACAAAACAATTGAATACAACAAATAAATAGTTGAAAGGTAATAAATTAAGTTAATCAATAAAGTGAAATAAAAAAAAATGAATCTTGTTTTGATTAAAATGTGCAATAAAAAGAAATCTATGAACAGCCGTGAATAAATTAAATCATAATGCGTTGAATATAATTCTAACCTGACTACGAATAGTGCTAGAGTACTGGTGTTCGATTGGATCGAAGTTGGAGTTGGCCGGAGCGGCATTGCCTCGTCGTGCCTCATTATCTAATCTTGAATTTATAAAATAGGGTCTTCCCAGAGTATTACGGGGTCCTCCAAGAATATTATATATGCTACTAAGGTCGCTGACCGGTTGATTGTTGACTCTAATCAACGGTACATTCAAACCACCAGCATTAGTACTATTTGAATCTCTCGCAGTACTCGGGGCACTCGTGGGACCTCTAGCACCGAATAAACTAGATGAACTTGCTGAACCTGATACACCGGCCGAGGCAGATGAGCCAGACGGTCCGGCCGCAGCAGCTGCGCCTAAGGAAGCGGCTGAAGTCGCGTTGTGATCGGATGGCGGACCAGCCGATGGCGCGGCCGTTGAGTCGGACGGACCGGTCGGGGCAGCCGCAGCTTCGTCGGCACCCACAGCAGCATCGCGTTCATAATCAGGAACATTTAGAATGGGCCCACGAGACACTGTGATGGCGGCGAGATGACGAAGACGGTCAAGGGCGTAAACCTCGGGGTCGAACGGGCCGAGGACTGGGCGCCAGCGCTCGCGCACGCTGTTCGTCTCGCCGAAGAACGGGCGTCGTCTCATCATGATATCGTAGCGGCGCTGCAGCGTCACCAACCCGTCCAAGAGCCGTCTACGGCGATCGATGTGACGATCCAAGCGGTTACGCCGGTCGCGGGCATCTCCTCTATTGCTACTGTTGCTGCTACCAGCAACTGAGCCACGATTTTCGGGGTCTTCCCGATCGTTATTGCTCGGATTGCTACCGCGCCTGTCGCTGAATCTTTCTGGTGGCACTGCCGGGGCATTACTGCTATCCCTTGGCACGTGACGGCTGCCGATTCTTTCGCGCTCGTTGTTAGTCGTAGGCGGCCTGTCGTGTGCGCTGCTGCGTTCTTCGACTAAAAAAGTTAAACAAGGAATAACAAGTGGTAAAATTTCGTTCAAACGACAACGATTGCTCGATGACATTCACTCATATGCGACTTACCGGGTGGTGTTCCATCTGTCGTTGTCCGTCCGTCGTCTTCCTCTTCCATAAAGTCGTAGTACTCGAACCTAGAATTAAGTCTACGAGGTGGATAGCGAGATGGATAAGATGGAGTGCTCGACGACTGCTGAGGGCCGCCTGTGCCGTTGTTTCTCTGAATGCGTTCTATGATACTCTGAATCTCTAAACATAAACTCTCGTTGTTATCTTGTTCGTTGCCATTGTTGTCGGCGCTATTACTCGTAGTCGGTCGGGCCGTCGTTGTTTCTTGATTCGTAGTCGTCGGTATTCGAGGCTCGTTAACACCGTCGTCGATAGAATGTACAATTGCTTCTTGACCAGACATGGACACTCGCCGCTCGTCTTCATGGTTATCAGCCCTGCTCGTCGATGGACGAGCAGAGATTGTTTCTTGACTGGTCGACGCTCGTTGACTCGCATTTCCCTCGATTCGAGTTATTTCATTCATCATATTGATTACGTCCAAATCAATATCTCTGGTTTCGCTGGTAGACGGACGTTCACTCGTGGTTTCTTGGCTCGCTTTTCTCTGCTCGTTGTCCTGTTCGGCTTTGCTGGTCGACGGACGAGCACCGTCGTTTGCTGTTTTCGGATTCGGCATCGGCTGGGAAGTCGATGGATTCGTTGCGCTGCTGTTCTTGGCATCACCAAACATAGCTGTCAATCTTTCGATTCTTTCGATCGCAGACATCCGTTCTGGCGGTATACCGGTAGCGCTCGGCGGTGTGTTTGTAGCCACTGTCATTCAAGCAACGAAAAAAAAACATTAAAAATCAGTCACCAGAACGCATTGAAACATGCGATTTGTATTTAATTTCGTAATCAACGATTGCGTACCTGTCGTCGTGCTCGCAGTCGACCTGTCTGAAGAATTTTCATTGGAATTTGAACTGCTACCATCCTGATTCGTTTCGTCCATAGGCTCCTCATTCACAGGCGTGGTATTGGTCCCAACGCTAGTTCGGTTTCGCTCGCCGTTTCCAGGTGCCTGTTGCGGCTGTCTCGCGGCCATGGTGGCATCGAAATCGAAATAATTGAAGTGCAGCAATTCGCGCCTCGTTCGAGCGTGCTGATCGAGCAAGAGATCGGTCAGCTCCATGCCCAGGCGCGGCAGTGTGTGCATATTGGAGATCTCCTCGCGGAATAGTCGATCGGAGAGGCTGTTGGAGTTGTTTCCCGGGCGGATTTCCTCGAAGAATCGAGTCAGGCTCGCGACCATGAGGCCGTTGAGCACCTCGCGCGCCTGTATCCTGATCAATTCGCGCAAATTCTCTACCATCTCTTGACTCTCGTACTGCTCGGCGGTCATTTCCGTCGAGTCTCTGTACTCGGTCAATCGGACCATCGAGTTGAGTTGATGTAGCAGACCTTGCAGCCTAAAATATACAAAGCAAAAGTTGCATTACGGTATCTCGAGACATCGGAGAAATACGAAAAGAACTAGAAAAAAATTTGAAAAAAAAGATGAAACTAAAAAGCGCATTCTCAAAAATTGAATGAAATGATTGCTAACTTCATGAGCATAGCTGAAGTCGACTCGAGCACTCGGCTACGGCGCGCTGGATGGGTCGTACCGAAGCCGGTGGCACCTGACGACAGCATCTCGTTGCGCCGCTGATTTCTGCGTAATCGATCGTATTGACGATACAAATGAGTAAGATTTTGCACGCTGGCTGCTCGCTTCATGTGTCGTGAGCCCACATATGGCAGCCGTGGTCTACGCAAGTATGTTCTTCTACCATATCGCCACACTCTTTGATATCTAATTTAATTATTCATTTATTCATTCATTTGTGGGCGTTTACCCATGGTTTAAATACATTATCATACAAACTATCAGTTCACTACTTAATTCATTTTACAATAAATATTTTGATTTTCGTAATAAAAAAAGGACGCAAAGTCAAAAAAAAAAGATAAGAAAGTTCTTCCAAGCATTTCAAGTATTTGAACCAAACGAACTTATAAATGATAATTACATGGTTGTAATTGAAAAATGAAAATCATGGCGAATGAAGATTCTCACCTGGACTGTCTCTCCTGAAGACTCGAATTGGTCGGCGACTCGGACATGCTGCTCGACGCCGAACTGTCCACCTGGGACGAGGAGCTGGCCTGAGCGTCGTCGCTCGTCGCGGCCGACGTGCTCGGTCGAGGATAGCTCGGCAGAGGATTGGTGGTGGTGGTGCCGCGCGACGTGCTCGCTCCCTCGTTGATCGCGCCGCTTCGGCCGCCGCCGGGCTGCTGCAGTCGCGCGTCGCCGCTGCGCCTCGACAGATCCGAGGGCGTCGGCAGCCTGAGCGAGTCGTAAATACTGGCGGAAATGTCATTGACCAAGTTGGCTATGTTGGAGAGCTGCAGATTGGGGTCGTTCGCGGACGCCGAGCTGTTGTTTCCATCGACGCCGGCGGAAGACGACGACGACGCCGCCAAGCCGGAGGCCGATGCGCTCGAGTACGTGTGATCCTCGACGGAGCCTAGTATTAAGCTTTTATTAGAATATACGGACAACCATTTGTTGAACAATCGACAGAGACCGTCAACGCGCATTCGCTTCAGCTCTGCGTCGCTTGGTATGAGATTTGTCAGATTTGTGGACGACGCTTCCACGGATGCTGCATCAGCAGCCACTTGATAATATATATAAAAAATTTCGTTTCTTTGAACCAATTTCTCGAGAGTTCGTCGATTATAATACAAAAATTACGCAGGGAAACTTACGCTCTGTTTGACCACTGCCGCTTGGCTCGCCGGCGGTGGAGGTCGACGGCTGCTGAGTACGATCGCCGCTCGTACTCGGCTCCGTGCCCTCTCGTTTGTAATGCTCGATCAATGTCTTTTTAAAGTTTCGCGCCGGCTCCGAATGCGAATCGACACTCGGAGGGAACACCCTGGACGCCTCGGGTGGTGTCTCCTGCGCTCTGTATTCATTCCAAGTTAGTATACTTTTATATTGTTAGTAATAGATAAATACTCGTATAGTATTGTGTTACCTGCTAGAGGGTAAGGGTTCGTTGCTTTGAGGACGATCGGTTGGTCGAGTCGTCATGTACAGATGTCGGATCCGTCGTTGTAGCCTTTCCCATATCCTACGCACGGTTTGTAACTGGGCGATTTCCAAACGCACTCGGCCAAGCCGTTGTATATTCGAAATGTGACGAGCTGCAAGAACGAATCATAATTAGTTTCAATCGATTATTTAGTAATTTGCCAAATTTCGATTTATTCTTTCATAATAGGTACAAAACGCGTACCGTACTCCAAAGCTAATAGTTCTTTTTTTTTTTTTTTGAATATCGCGCCGTTTATTGCGCGTTCTCCGGCCGACAGGCGACTCCACACGTGCATATTAATCGACATAACCTGCACAATTTGTTTTGTAAACTAGTCACGACTACGTTCTTCAACTGACAATTTTTTGTTGACACAGTGAAAATGGGTAGATCGCGAAAAAAGAAGTTAAAAGATCTCCAGAAATTTGCAAAATGGGATCGAGAGATTGAAATGGAGGACAACAAAAAAATTATTCCGATCAACAATTTACCAGATAAATATTTGATAATGCAAGTGAGTGTTTAATAGTCTCTTTAATGGTTATCAACTGTCATTAAAATTTCTTAATCACAATCAATTTTCAAAATATAGGTGAAATATGGTACAAAGATAAGGAAGGTATTAGAGTACGCTATAAAAAATTTCTCCTATTTCAATGACACAATTGTCTGGGAAGCAGAAGGGCAAGCAATTGGTAAAGCCATTACTTGCGCTGAGATATTCAAAAGAAAAATTCCAAATCTGCATCAATTGAATCATCTTTGCAATGAAACGTATGATCAATAATTACCACTATAATTTTTTAACTTTCATCCAGATAATTTAAATCATAACAATAAAATTTGCTTTCAGGGCTGAAATTGATCAAAGTGAAAATAAAAAAGTGTCTTGCACACCTCACATTTACATTGTTTTATGCAAAAGTGATGTGCACTCTCAGAAACCTGGGTATGTTGAATTTTTTTTTCAATTTACAACGACAACTATGTTTGATCAAATTATTTACTCTGTATTATTTTTTAAAAGATATCAAGCACCAGATGATACAGGTATTTTTGATAGTTCAGAAAATGATAACTCTAAAAATCAAAATAAGGGTAGTAATGTAACTGAATCAGTAGCATCAGAGGACAAAGCAGAAATAATGAAATCAGCGGCACAAGAGTTTACTTCAATGGGGTTGCAATCATCATTAAAAAGACCTAATAGAAACCCTTGTGAAGCTAGTGCAAAAAAGAAGAAAAAGAAAAAAGCTTCTGATGATAGTTAAGTTTCAAAGTTATAATTTTAAGATTGTTAAATTGTACAAAGCTATATTCAATTAGTATTATTATGTACTATAGAATGCAAATATTTATATTTTAGCTACGTAAGTCTATTGTTATTTCATAGATAATTAAATATGAATTACCTAATAATCGCAATTCTCTAAATCCTTCATCTGTACTTTGACTGTCTTGATCATTATTAGAGCCAACCGTTGTTGTAGATTCATTTCGAGTTCTAGCAGTTGCCACATCATTTTGTTGAACGGATTCGGTATTACTAGATCTCGATTCCGTCTCTGCGCGTTCGGCAGCAGATAATAGATTTTGCAGACCTGTATTGGTCCTCCGATTTACGTTTGGTGGTTGATCGTCTACTTCTATAGGAGAAGATGTACTGGCTACAGGATCATTAGCCATACGACGATTAATCGATTCTTGAAGACTTCTGAACGGATACAGAGGTGGCTGTTCGTAACGAGTCGAACTAGCTGAAATTGGTGACAAGCGATCGGTGGGATCCGATGCTCGAGATCTAAATGGTAGCCTCCAGTTATCTTCTCTGGGAGGTTGTGAGATCTAAAAATGACACATACGTCGTAACAATCATCTGAAAAGTATTTCAAACGGCTTTTGCAAATACATGTAAAACTATTTTACCTGCGGATTGCTGTTGTTGGAGTCTAGTTGTATCCAGCGACTTGCTCTCCTACGAAAACTAGCACTCGCACTGTTATCGCCGTTGCGCTCGTCGTGATTCGAATCCGAGTTGCTGTTTTCCTCAAGTAACCAGTAGCCATTCTCGGACTGCTCCCCAGCATTCTCCGTTTCGTTCGCTATTGCTGCAGTTGTCGCCGCTCCTGCTGTTGCTGCTGCTGGAGGTGTCGGTGCCGCAGCCGTAGCAGTCATTTCAGTCATTGTGACGGAATTTAGATAGCGTTGAAACGCGTCCCAGAAGATATCGAAATTGCTCTGGGATATGCGCTGAGCGCTTCTTATGATGCGCGACGTGTGTCTGGTGTTTAATTCGTCGGTCGGGTCGGCAGCGGAACTCGGACCCGCTTCGTTATTAACAGCGTTCGAAGATTCGGGTTCATCGCGAGGGTTGGCAGTGGTACTGCTACTGGGAGTAGTTGCGCCAATATTACTGCGCTGCGTGACACCAGAACGAGTCGGCTGGAAAGCCGACCGCGATGAGACGGAAAACGAACCTCGACGAGTGGTAGGAACTCCGGCGGTGCTGTCGTCGCTCGACAACGAACTGTACTCGGGATTATCTGGGGCAGGATAATTGACGTCGCTCTCTAATCTTCTTCGGCTCGTTCTGGGCTGTTCGTCCAGAATATCGTCCGACTCCAGTGGCCTTCGCCTCGATGCCCCCAACGTCGGAACGTACGAAGCTTCGCTGTCCTCCGACGTCGGTGGAGATTGCGTCGGAGCCTCCTGCTGCGTCTCTTCCTCGTCGCGTACGGTCAGCCCAGGCTGCACTGTCACGACGTCTTCTTCGACATTTGCGTCGGCACTACTACTAGGCACTACCTGCGGTGACACTTCGCCGTCTGGATTTGAGGCCGAGGCGGCGGTCGTCGACTCCCTGAAGCGCATTTCGTCCATGAAAGTCGCGAGCTCGTCTCTTAGCGCTTCGATACGGTAATTCGTATCGATCAGCTGACCCTCCATATTGTTGAGCTCTTGCACCTCGTCGTTTAACAGTCTGAGAAAATTCATCAAGCGCCAGTTCGAAGCGTGGTTGCGCATTCTAGACATCGAGTTGATGCGAGAACGCAGACCCTCTCGCAATTTATACAGGTTCATCAGGCAGATGCTGTTGTTCTGAGCGGTGTCCTGCAGATCGTCGCGCATCAGGTTCATGCCCGCTCGCACGACCTGTCCGGACTCCGACATGAACAAACGTAGATTTTGCTGAAGTCGCTCGAGGCTCACGTTCGTCTCTTGTGCGCTGAAGTTCAGTATGTTCCGTAACATCTGGGCGAATGCTTCGGCGAGAAAGTAATTATTGGGCTCTTGCGAAGTAGCTGCGACCGCCTCGTTTTCTGCATTCCGATCGGCTTGTTGCTGCAACACGACAATCGAGGATTATTCAGTCTGCCGCGTTTAATTATTTCAATTCGAGGGAATAAACTCACCTGTGCTTCTCTGCGTCGACGATACTCGAGCAAGGATGTCCTGTACTGGTCGAAGCGCCGATGTCTCTCCCTGATCCGATTGCGATTTCGTCGCAGTCGCTCGTAAAGAGATACACGATGATCCGATTCTTCGTGTGGTTCATCCGATTGAAGGATGTCGTCCTCGTTGCTTTCCTCGTCCGACTCTATGCGTCTCAAAGTATGCGCTACGTCGTCGGCTGACTCGGCTACGTTTGGATTAGCTGCTAGCGTCCTGTGCTGAGTACCCGAAGGCGCCGGAAAGTTGAACGACGAGGACGTCGACGCAGAAGAAGAAGCGGCCGGCGATCTCGCGCTTGCTCTCCTGTTATTAATACTGCTGCTGCTTGTGGCACTGTGAGTTAGCGGATAATCTTGGGCGAATTGTGACCAAGCCGCTCTGCGGGGATGAGTTTCCGGGGCCGAGTCTCTGACGTCGAGCGGCATCATGCCACCCACTCCTGGCACGTTGTACGAAACGCGCAGGTGATGATTCAGTGGCAAGCGAATATAATCCGAGGAGCGACTAGGAATCGATTGACTATTCGAGTTCGATCTATGTGACGTGTAGTTTCGCGCAATTGGACGACGACGCGGTCGTTCGATCATAGGATCGTCGAAATAAACTACCCTTGATCCGCTGACACCCATGTGCGCAAACGATTCTCGCGGTAACATTCTGCGCTGACTTCTGTGCAAAATGAAAATAAGTAAATTGTCTCGGACAATATTTGTCGAAACGTTATTCAGATTACTCACAAATATGATCTACGAGGCAGGATAAGTCTCTCTGGTCGTGGAGCATCTGGCGGATTGTTATCACGATTATTGTCACCATCGTTCATTTGTGGAGCATGAAGCGGAGAACCATTCCAATGAGGGTACAAATCGCCCTCATAAAACCTTTCCCTTTGAGCTCTATTACGTATATATCTTTAATATATTAATTAAGTGAATAGTACCGACTATAGAATAAATAATTAATGTTCATCACAGTTACCTAGAAATGGGTATTGTACGTATTAAATGTTCCACTGGTGGTCTATCCCATTGTGAGTTTTGAGTTGGATTTGCAATACCAGTTATAAGTTTCTGTCCCAAGTTGTCAAAAGCCACATATCTAAAAATTTACCATTTTATAATGTACATTCCCAATGATAGAATCATTGTATATCTAATAAAATAATCAACATACCTGACTTTCTCTCGATGGGAGTTGGTAGTGACATGTCGAAATGGCTCTGCTTTACTCCAATCCCAAAAATGAACTTCATTGTATGTTGCAATAGCTAGTAATCTGTATACAGGATGAAAAGCCAAAGATGCAATTTGACTCTTTGAATTCCATATTTCACTACCCCCCTGCAAACAAAATTGTCTGTAATTAAAATGTTCAAAAAACATAAATTCTTACATAAAGCATATTTACACTCAGATCCCAAACTCGAACTTGTCCACCAAGGCATCCTGAAGCTAAAATATCGTTGCTTATAGGATGAAAGGCTATGCACCATGGTGTTCGGGGGTGACCTGATAAAATTTTTAAATTTTTCCCTGTTGTCAAGTCTGTGATATAGATGTCATGGTTCCCATGAGTCGATGCCACTTTTGAGCTATTTCATAACATGAAAAAGTTGTAGTGCAGGGTAAGTAACATAATAAAACTGTTTATAATTGATATTTACCCATCTGGACTAAACACCATTAAAAATGTAGTTCTAGGAACTCCAGGTAGTTCACATTTCTGAAAATGACATAAATTTTATATAAAAAATCACTGCAACAAATATAAGTTTCTTCAAAGAATATTTTATTTTTACTTACTAATTCTTCTAAATTTTTTATAACAAGTTTTGTTTCTGCAATGTGTTCAAATTCTCTAGTACTAGATATATTTGTCATGTGAAAGCCACTGTCGCGTAGCATTAAATTTCGTAATACATTTTGAGTTTGACTGTTGTGGTACAGTCTTGATTTGTTTTGGTCTTTATCCATTTATTCTGATTTTATAGGATCCAGTGCGAATCTGAAAATTTAAATAGAATTTTTGGTAACACTTCACTATTACAAAGATCAAATGTATATTTTCAAACTTGAGTTGTGCATAACAAACTTTTATGTACTTTTGTATGTACTTTTGTTAGTAATGTTAAATGCGAGCTTAAAATGTCTACTGTTCAAAGCTGAACTGATAAAATACAATGAATTTTCCACGACTTTTGTTACTAATATTGGGAACTTGGGAGGTACTAAAAATAAGTAATAACAAAAGAAAATAAATTTTGGTCTGCTAACCATTGATTTCTAAACAAACGAAATGTTCCTATTCTACGAACTGTCGAAAGTCGCAGTTGTTAAAAAACGTAATAATCAAACCTAACACTATAAATAAAAAAGAGTTACAGAGAATGAAAATTCTCAACACCACCGCGAAACCGAATAAAAATATTGGATGATCGTAAATATAGATCGTAAAAAGCGTATGCTTCGTCGCGAACTAAATAAAAAAGGCCCGTGCATCGCACAAATCATCGTCGAAATTATATGGACAATTCGTCGATTTACTTATAAAAACGCACCTAAAATCCCCATTTGTACATCGAAAACGTTAAAAAAAATACACTATTGGGCGGCGTGCGCGTAAAAAAACACCAAACGCTGCTGCTGTGCATGCTACACAACGAAACAACAATAACAACAATCGACGAGAAGTCGCAGTAGCTGGAAGAAGCTCTAGCCGACGTCGTGAATTTCAGTCATTTTGGAAGAGATAAGAAAATTGCACGAATAAGGCGCACCACCAGCAGTGTAGCAGCAGCAGCAGCGACAGCGTGTTATATATCTGTATGTGTTACATTGCTTTTTATGCGTATGCGTGCGCTCTCGGACACACACTAACTCTGCAATATATGTAACACATGCACGACGACAACGACGTCGAGGAGTAGGCGACATTTGCCGAGTTTATATTACAAAAAGGAGTTTTACATTTCTCGCGCTGCAGAGGCGGCTGTGCGCACGATGATAAAAGCACACGGGAACTGCAGAAATGTGCTCGCGATACTGGACGCAGTAGCGGCATTTCTCAACGTCAAAAGAAGCGCATTATCATCGAGAAAGTATTATTATATTTCGGGGGCGATTCGTGAGCGGGGCTCCATACATACATCGCTGTTGCGCGCGCGGTGAATCACAGTGCCTGTGCTGCTGCTACTGCTGCTGTTTATATATCTGTATGTATCGTTAATTCTGGCGTTCTCGCGTTGTGGTGCTCTGCGTGTAGTGTGTGTGTGTGCAGCAGTGTCGTTTGTATATATATGAGTTGCGCTTAGTTTTCATGCACGCGCCGCGATTCCTGTATACGTACACACAGCGTTGTATATATATTATAAACACGCCGTATGTGTATATATACGAGACAGAGTCTCGAACGCACATAGTGTTGCCGCCGCGCCGTGACGTGACATATAGGCTTATACTACACATATTACGAGACAACGAGAGCGGTGCGAGGCGACGACGTCGGTCGACCTCCCGAGACGATCGGCGAAAA
The DNA here is from genome assembly GCA_902732785.1 of Trichogramma evanescens. Taxonomy (NCBI): domain Eukaryota; kingdom Metazoa; phylum Arthropoda; class Insecta; order Hymenoptera; family Trichogrammatidae; genus Trichogramma; species Trichogramma evanescens. The sequence continues at coordinate 27,924 of CACVKI010145749.1, forward strand.
CAAATGTGTATACAAATTTATCGGAAACGGAGGCGAGCTATATATTCTATATATATACGATACGTTACGAAAAAGCATCTCGTATACAGAACAAGTGAAGAACTGTATCAACGTATTTTATTGTATGCATGGAGCTGCGACGCAGGGTTGCTCCGAAAATCGTACACTGCAATACGTAGGGTAAACTCATCGAGATGCACACCGTGCAACGGTGCAGTTTTCGCGCTCACCTGTTCTCGCCTCGCGCCGCTCAGAGAGATATCTTTCTCTCCGCGAGAAGCTCGCGAGCACACGCGCGTGTTTTGTACGCGTCTAATATTACACGATAAATATACCTGCGCCCGAACGCACAAACGCACGGTAAAAGGCCTGCCCGCTGGTCGAGCTTCGAATCGAGCTGATTGCGGAATCAGCTCGTAAAAACACACTCCCGTCGGCGCGGCCATGTGAACGTATATATATGCAGCATAATGTGCAATCCGTGTGCAGCAGCAGCAGCAGCAGCAACGGCAGTTATACGTTTTATTATTATATACACAAATGTCTCTTTCTCGCTCGCTGGTGCGGGGGCAAGTGTGTACTGTGTATACGTGATATCGTACAACATATCTCACGTACGCGCAGGATCATCACTTTCGTATTATTTTATAGATATAGCATACACCTATAGGCAGCTCTCACCTCAATCCCTGAGATTATGATTTTTGCAGCTCTCCCTGTAGCAGCACCAGCTTAGCTGTTCGTTTGCAGCCTGCATGTATATATAATACAGCCGAGCTTATATACACCACGGAGAGTGCTGTATACGTTGCGGGTTGCACTCACAAATTATATCTCGACGCTATATAATGGCTATATAGCTTCGCACGTACACGTATTTTTCATTCTTTGTTGCGTGTATACGACGTTTTATAATTTAAAATTATAAAACAATATATATACACAAGTACACACACACACACACAGGTTGATCTTAATGTGCTGCGGGGCTCGCCTGGCTGCAAAAGCGTCAGTTCCACACCACTCACCACACGACTATCCGTGCGATATCCTTTTTTTTTTGGTGTGTGTTCTGCTAGCTAGTTGGCAGTTGGGCCTACAGAAGCAACACTACACACCGAAACACAGTGTGTACGAGCACTGTGTGTTAATGTACAACACATATGTGTGCGTGCGATAATGTACTCGTCGATACGTCGTCTATCGGCACACCACACCAAGCTCTCGAGTCGTTGTTGTATCTCGCATGAGGCCAGTCAGTCACTGATGGAGCCCTTCCCTATGACGATGGCTGATAATAATAAATACCCACACACACGACACTGTTGTGCGCTGTCACATGTACTTTAATAAATGCAACTCATGGATTACGAAGCTCGAGCCGAGTCGGAGCAGCAGCAGCATCATTATATATATTATTGTATGTTATACGTACTGCATATACGATATAAGCGCACGGTCACGATATGGCGAACTGCTGCTGCTAGCAGCTCTAGTATAGGCTAGCTGCTGCTCTCGACGCAGCGCGCGCGTTAATTACCCACGTCCGCGCGCGTCGTCTCTTTCTCTATCTGTCTTGGACGCACGACTCTATTATATATCGTTCGCTTCGCGCGGCTGTTATCGTGCGACTGATGTGCGTACGCGAAAGCTTCGAACTTGACTCATAGTTGGGTGGGTGTATCGAACGCACAAATCGTGAATTTCAAATGCTTGCAGCGAAAAAATGCATTTTTTTTTTATTCTTTCTATTTACAATAATAAAAAACGGAAACTTTAGAACTGGCACGAGTCTTGTTGTATTACTGTCGACGAAGAACCGACTTTGAGCTCTTTGTTTTTTAATTCAATTTAATCTAAATAATACGGTGTGTGTGTGTGTGTGCAGCTGCTGCTACCGCGGCGCAGCCTGGCCAAGCACTGCAGCAGCAGCCTCGCGATTGCTCCAACCTCTCCCGTGCGGGGGTTATAATGCGAGCTGGCTGCAGGCAGCACGGCCCAAATGCAGCGCGCGATGACTGCTGCACTTTTTTTTATATACCACTGCACGACCAGAGCTACTACTGTAAGCCGGTAAGGCAGTTTTGCGTGTGTACCGTACGCGCGCTTGCCACGTGCTTTATTGCGTACTATATACGTGCTTTTTATCGTAGTAAAGTTGTGCTGTATAGTACTTGGTGTGTTCGAATTTATTCGCGCGCGACACTCGGTCGATCATTGAGATTTCGAGGACTTTAAGAATTGTGTGTGGAAAACTTTAGAAAAGATTTTAAACAGTTATTTTTTTGAAATTACTTGGATAGACGAAAGAGAAAAATTGCTTCAAACGAAAGCGGGAAAAATTAAAATTTTAATAAAACTAAAGGAAAACGAAGAAAAATTTTATACTAAACTAAGGAAAGATAATGCGAATGAAATTTCAAACGCGATAGAAAATTTTATCAGATCAATCGAGGCGCTTCTCCAAAAGTAATGAGGGGCAATTGAAAAATCGCACGCTCGCCACAATTAATTCAATAAATTTTTCCAATGTAACGCAGAAAATCTTTTCAGGCAATTTTGCACTCCCGATCCAAACTCGTTCGCGTAAATTGTCATCTCTTCCAACAGCTGCGGTGTCCGAGTGGTTAAGGAGTCAGACTCGAAATCTGATGGGCTTTGCCCGCACAGGTTCGAATCCTGTCCGCAGCGAATCTTTTTGAGGTTGGCGAACGTCATTTTTTATCGTTCCTAACGAGGACTAACTGCAATTTGTACATTATAGAAAATTTTAATCGACTCCGAAATTATTTTCAACAATTTTCTCTTTTTGAGCAACTCTCATCTTTATTTCAATTTTACACATCTGAATTTCGAGAAAAATTTACTAATTGTTCAGTATAAAAAAATGATGTGTTCATTGTGTAGTTTTAAAGATTCTTGTAGATTTTCATAAAAGAGTGTTGTGCAATGTATAATTGTTTTATCTAATAACTGTTATAGACGCGAAACAAAACTTGCAAAATTTAACTATTCAAAATATTCATGAGATGCAGAAGTACACAATAGAAAATCAAGAAATCTGATGTAATATTCAAATTTATTAAAAATAAAGAGTCTTTTTAGTTTTAATACAAAATATTATTGCTTTATTTAAAGCCGAAATATATTATTTTTTATTATGAAAAACATTTTAAAATTCAAGACGTGCAGCAGCAGTTCGAAAATGAGAAATTTAGCTGACATCGTAGATTTGCTACCCTTCGAATATTTTTGCTTTTGATAATTCAACTGAAATTAAATAAATAAATTTTTAACGATGCATTTTTGTAGCTTAAGATTCTATGATTCTGCTTCGCCGGTTTTTTGATAAATCGAGCTAACTCAGAATTTTGGAATTTCACGCATCGTACAAAAACCGCTGTATCTCAGCGATACTTGCGAATTTTTAAATTCTGTAAACGGCGTTGGAAAGGTGAGAAGAAAACCTATCAGATGGTTTCATGCAATTTTTTCCATAGTTGATTTTACTTAGCCGTTTCCTAGAAGAAACTAATACACTTTTCGATTTTTCAATTTTTCGTAATGTCGTTTTTTGGGATAACGTCGTTTTTTTATACGTAAATAATTTTAAAGTGTATACTAATATATACCGTTGGATTTGTCATAAAAAAATCCTAAATTTTGGTAGTATCAAAAAATTTTCTTGATTTTTTCTGTTCATTTGCCGCGCCCTCGAACATGAGTTTTTCGAAATTTATGAAAAAAAAATATCGAAAAAGTGCATTTTTTTCAATATTATCGTACTCCTAGTTCAAAAATAACAACGGGGATCGATTCTACACAAAAAATTACATAAGAAAACGTCTTGTTAATATAGATTTTACCCTCAGAGCACAGTAGGCAATTTAAATCTTATTTAGCGATGTTGTCCAATTTTTGCACCACATTTTTAAACTTCAAAAAGCTATCGACAGCTATTCAGGGCACCTAGCGACACCAGGTAGACGGCAAACTTTATGTTTTTAGTTTAACTAAATGATTCTGCCGGTGCTCCAAAAATTAAAAAAAATTTTTCCAAAACGAATCGGTCTAATGTACAGTCGCGTACGACAGTGTACAATATAACTGCCTACTACATTACTATAATGTAGCATATGATATGCGTCATTATACACTCATCTGTTTATTACAATTGTTGCGTCTACCTCTCGTATAATGCTTTTTCACGAAAACCAATTTCCTAATTTATTTTCGACATATTATATGGCTAACATCTCACTTATACCAAGCTGCACTTACTTATGCGTGCTCTCTTTCATACTGCGCCGTGCTCACCTATACATGTGCGCATTCATACTGCTTCGTTCTTATCTGAACGTATATGAGATGTACAATTCTGTACCAAACTTACTCTGTTGTAGCCCCTTCTGTAGAATAAACCTTTTGGTTGTATCAAATTGGAAAACTTTTAAGCACACTTTTTCAATATTAAGTTTTAAGAAAACTGATTTCACACTTGCAACAATAAGATTGTAGCAACCAATACGCTCACGTCCAAATTGTCTTATACATTAGGCAAGGCAATGCAGGGAGGAGTGAAAAAAAAGCCGATCGGCATAGGGCCCGTTATCTTCGTGGCATTTGTCTGACCGACACCACTGCTGTTGCAACAATCAATATGTCAAAACTTAAGTTTCAACATTTTAATAATACTTTTATTTTAATAAATTAATGATTAAAATATTATTGTAATTTTTTTTCTTTTTCAGCAATGGAGATCCCCTCGGAGGAATATACACGCTAAGCACCAAAGCAGCCAAGGAAAATTCGTCCAAAAAAAAGAGTGAAATGTTCACTTTACTCTTCTCGAAAGTAAAAATTAGTGAGATTCTCCTTTTGGGTTGCGGGTCTATGACCGAAAAGAGTAAAATCGGATTTTTCTCTTTTTCAAGTGAAGAATCTGCTGAAGCGCTATCTCAAAATTAGACTAGTAAATTTATTTGCCTGGCATATAAAAATATGATTTAGTCCCTAGATTTTTCTTCGAATGATGAAATAATCATATCAATTGTAGATTATTCATAACTTCACTATTTTTGAATTGGAAGTTACTTTTGCATACACGCATCTTAAGCTTGCTATTTTTTTAGATGATATAAGCTAACCATGATATATCTACTTCGTAATATTACTTGTAATAATACATGTTATTTCATTATACAGTAATTCGAAAAATCTAAGGATCAAATCATATTTTTATGCGCCAGGCAAATAAATCTACTACTTTGGGAGATATATTTGAATTTTGAGAAAGCGCTTCAGCAGATTCTTTCCTTAAAAAAGAGGAAAAACCAATTTTACTCTTTTCGGTCATAGGCCCGCAACCCAAAAGGAGAATCTCGCTAATTTTTACTTTTGAAAAGAGTAAAGTGAACATTTCACTCTTTTTTTAGTCGAATTTTACTTTTTAGTGCTGAGCATGTCCATTTCTCCGAGGGGATCTCCACTGTTGAAAAAGAAAAAAAACATTGCAAAGTGCACAAAAACATATAGCAAATACAGTACATTGGCTGAAATTAAACGCCAAAATGTTAGAAATTTGTTTTTTACTTTTATTATTTTTTTCTGCTAATCTCATTTATTGTTCTAACAGTTTAAAGCAGTCATAGATCATTTTCTAACCAATTTCCGATGTCTAACCTACCTTTTAAGTAAAGCAGAGAGAAATATGAGTTAAAATAATCAAAAATTCATTCAAAGGGGGAGTAATCTAGAAAGAGGCATCATCTACGCATGGTATAAATGCATTGAAAAACAATTAGCCGAAGAAGGATGACCCTTTCTCATTCTTTTCCACAATTCTAAAGATGCAGAGAGTAAGGAAGTATACAACTATAGTCAAATCTACAAATTTACATGGAAAATGTAAGTAATACTTCAAAAATTATCATATAAATACAATTTAATTACTGTTTAATTAATAATATCCAAGAAATTGTGACTGTTCGCCTATTGTTTTTTATTTGTCACAAGTCAATTGTTTTTAATGAGGCTGATATTCAAGACTCTCTTATACATCTTTACATGTATATTGAATGGTGGTCGTGCATGGTATTTTTTAAGTGATTTAAAAAGTTTTCAATTTAAATTAATGGATATTTATTAAAAATGCAACATTAATTAATCAATTACTTTTATTCAATCTTCACTTCTTATAATTGTGTTTAATGTAAGGTATACAGTGCTATTTAAATTCATCAAGTTAACAATACATCTGATTTTTCTCCATAAAATCATACAATTATTTTTATATTTTTTAAAAAAATATTCTCTTACTAGTTTAGAATAATAAACATGATCGATATTAATATGCATAGTGTTTACAATAATACTCTTTGATACTGGCCTCTACGACAACTCGTTCTTTTTACTCTTAAATAATACTTATCTCACTGGAGGCAAATAAGAAGGCGCTGGTCGTGCTGGCGGCAAATAAAAACGACTCTCGAACGGTGTCGGCGATGGCGGCGGCGGCGGTCTAGTCGGTACCCTCTGAGGCGGAAGATAAGAAGCTCTCGGTGGCTGCGGTCTCGGTGTGATAACGGGCCTCGGTCTCGTCGGCCTCGGTCTCGGAGACGGTAATCGAGTTGGCGCAGGCGGTGACGTGGGTACCGGATAATTGTAAGTCGGCACAGGGGCTGGTCTTGGCGGTGGGGGTGGAGGCGGTGGAGGATAATAAGGCGTGCTGGGAGCGGTTGGCCTCGGTGGCGCTGGCGTAGTAGTACTCGGCGTTGGATAATCGTAAGTCACCGGCGTCGATTCGGTCGAGACGCTGGGTATCGTGACAGTCGACGATGGCCTGGGCGAATAAGTCGTGGCCATGGTGGTAGAAGGAGTCGTGGTTGTAACCGTGGTCGAAACTGTCGGGGCGGGCGTCGAATAAACGGTCGTCATCGGAGTGGTCGGCACGAACGCGCTTGTCGTTGGCGAAGTCGCGGCACTTGTTTCAACCGTCGACGTCTCGGTCGACGGTGTCACAGTCGTTGGCACAGGCAAGGGTACCGAAGGTGTCGAATAATCGTAAGTTACTGGAGACGAGGGCTGTTGACTCGGTGTTGATGGATATTCGGTAGTCGATAGTGTCAAGCTTGGCGTTTGCGTTGTTGTCGTCGTTGGTGTAACAGAACTTATTTGGATCGTTGAGGGAGTCGATGTTGCGGAGGTCGTCGTTGGTAGGGAAAATGGTACCGAGGGTGCAGAATAATCGTAGGTTGTCGAAGGGATCGCTTGCGTACTGGATGCTACCGACTGAGTAGTCGGAGAGTATGTTTCAACACTTGTCGGTGTCGAAGATATTACTGTTGAAGGTTGAGTGCTGGAGACGGCAGGTGCTTCGGTAAAAGTTGACATTGAACTTTCTTGCACTGATACTGCCTGTGATGAAGGGCTACTATAACTCGCACTCGTGGATGCACTGTACGCAGTAGACGGTGCTGTTGCTTCGGTCGTTACGCTAGACATCTCTTGTGCAATTGTAGACGCGGAAGTGCCATCCATAAAATTAGCTGCCGGTGATGGATAATTGTAATTCGAATCACTTATCGAGTTTGCATTGTCGTAAGAAAAAGTACTTGAAACCGGTGATTCAGAATAGGAAGATGCACTCGCAGGCATTGTAGTACTTGTGCTAAATGTCGAGGATGACATAACTGCTTCTGGTAAGTTATAAATGGTTGTGGAAGAACTTATTGGCGATCCATTGGATATCATGTCGGGCGTAGAAGTTACTGTCAAAGATGACGAAGATGCAGTTGACGATGGCATTGTACTACTTGATAAAGTGGTTGGAAAATTTGAACTCACGGCTGATGAAGAAGCTGACGCCGATGAAAAAGCACTACTGCCGAAAGTTGAATAAGATGGACTTGTAGACGATAAATCAGCATTAGGTGTTGACGAGTATGCTTGATTGCCGCTGTACGGTGGTAAATAAGTAGGTGCTGGGGTTGAAATACTTGGTGGTGGACTATACGTTGGTGTAACTGGTGGAAGATAAGATTGTGGGGGCTGAGTAGGAGGAGGAGGAGGAGGTGGTGGTGGCGGCGGCGGCGGTGGTGGTGGTGGTGGAGGAGGAGGTGGTGGTGGCGGCGGTGGTGGTGGTGGTGGAGGAGGAGGAGGAGGGGGTGGGGGTCTAGTTATAACTACTGGTGGTAAGTATGATTGAGTAGGAGGCGGTGGAGGAGGAGGCGGTGGAGGTGGTCTTGTTGGTGGAGGTGGCGGAGGAGGAGGAGGAGGAGGAGGAGGTGGTGGTGGTGGTGGTGGTGGTCTAGTTATAACCACGGGTGGTAAGTATGATTGAGTAGGGGGTGGTGGTGGAGGAGGAGGAGGAGGTGGTGGTGGAGGTGGCGGTGGTGGTGGAGGTGGCGGTGGTGGTGGTGGAGACGGATAATTATAAGTCACTGGAGGAGGAGGAGGTGGGGGTGGTGGTGGGGGAGGAGGAGGTGGGGGTGGTGGTGGGGGAGGTGGAGATGGATAATTGTAAGTTATTGGAGGAGGGGGAGGTGGCGGTGGTGGGGGAGGAGGTGGCGGTGGCGAAGGATAATTATATGTTACTGGTGGTTGTGGTCTTGGGGGTGGCCTGGTTGTTGGTGGTGGTCGGCTTGGTGTAGGAGATGGATAATTGTACGTTGGAGGAGGCGGTGGTCGAGGTGGTAAACTCGGACTTGGTGGTTGCGCCGTTTGCGTTGGTAAGGGAAAAGGTACCCTCGGTCTTTCGTATGAATATCCTGCATTTTGCACTCTATATTGACTGTAGACACTTTGACAACTAATAACACAGATCAATATTGATACCTAAAAAATGAAGGATTTTAGTACACTGAATCTTGTTCAAACTTTACAATAATAATAGATTAATTTTAATTTCAACGATCGTTTGTCTCAAAAAATGACTCTAAGCTCAAAAAAACAAAACTTCTTATTCGAACGCTTACCCATCTGACTGGCTGCATAATGCCATCAACGAGCAAGTAATCCGTTCCTCGAGCATGACTTACCTTTTTATATCAGAAGCTGTCTCGTTTTCATTCTAAGATGTCAGCTAAAAATGTATTTGTAACCACTAATGGCGGTATTGCACTTGCAATCTAAACAACCACTTAAACTTTAATCGCCATGGCAGTGGCTCACGAAATCGCGATTTAACAAGCAATTCGTGTTCTTTTAATTTCAAACTACCACTATGAAGACATGAATTACATCAAATTTCGGAAGATCATTTGAGGCGTTCTACTTAACAAATGCAATATTTTCGCAAGTAGTTGCATCAAAGTCTTGGTGACCACAAATTGTGCAAATAAAATTATTTTTACAGCTTCTTTTTTCACGATTTTAATATTCTGTTTAGACATTTTTTATAAAAAACTAAAAACAATTTTTTTTTAAACTTTTTTAACTGATTTAATTTAATTTTTAATTTCATTTAATTGATTAAATAATTATAATCTTTATAATTTCTCTTTACTTAAACGCATGACGAGTTATATAAAAATAAAATTTATATTAGTACATCAGTAGTACTATATTAGTGGTAGTAGTAATAGTATTAGTAGTAGTAGTAGTAGTAATGTATCAGTAGTAGTTTTATTTGAATGCATTTGACTAGCATTAATTGATGCTTTGGACATACCAGTGATTATATTTTTGCACCATAGATCACCTCTCTGTAGAGAACATTATGCGAAAATAATATTTATGATTCACAATGTTTAGATTTTTTAGCCTAATAGTTTTTTTATGAATTAAAATTTGAATTCGATTGCGATTTATATTTTTTAAATCATTTTTATCTCATTGCTATGATTTCCCCAAGTAGCTACAAAATTAGCTGTCAAAGAACAGTTTTCAATTTCTTATTCGATTTTAAAGTCCCGAGATCAATAAGTAGACAGGAATAACAAGAGTGAAGCAGGTCTTCGTTAAAAAATTATTTTGATTGGAAAAGTTTTTGCTTGCGTGATATTTTCTAATTTGTCCAAATAAAAGTTATGATTGGGTGGTATATATAGTATTATTTACAAAAGAATATTAACGGTAAGCCACAAATCAAGCTGAATCTATTTTTTACTGTATTTTTTTAATAATTTTACAATAGGATAGTAAGTGTACTATTTTATGTTGAAAAAAATCATATTCAAAATATATCTTCAAGGTCCGGGGATAGATATTTGAGAATAAATTCGATTTTTTCCAAATAAAATTATACAATGATGCTACCGAATATTACAAGACCTGATGGCCGTAGATGGCCCCTGCAGAATATGCACACTCTATGAACATCGGTGCAAAATGAATTCACATTATAAAGGCAGTGCTGGAATTCTCTTTATACTATTTTCTATTTCCTCAAATCTCCAATTATATTAATATTTATTACTGTTTCTCATGATTAACTGAAAATAAATATAGTTTTTCTTTAACTTTTCAAGTCACGCGTTACATCATGGGAAAATTAAATGATTTCGAGTCGCACAAATAATTTTTTAAGTTATACCATTTTTTATTTTATCATAAATATGGATAATAAAAAAGGATTGTGTAAAAATTATTTCTAAATATTTTTATTTCAGTAAATCAGCTGATGACGTCCCTATATATTTATTTCTTTTGATTCCCCGCGAACTCCGTTCGTCGAACGACCATCCAATACAGCTATCTGAAAAATATTTCACATAAATTCATACGCATATGAATAATGGAATCGAACTCTATTGAATTTACTATATATCCATACCTCGTTTAATTTAATAATCGTAATCATCGTCGTCATCGTCGTCGTCGAAGAATTTGTTACCGGCTATGGCCGACGACACCGAGGAGGCGATGGCATCTCCGGTCTTCGAGATCGATTGCGTGTTGGCGTTGGCCTGGGCGCTTTGCTTCGACAAAGCGTTGGCGATAGCCTTCGAGATGGCGTCTCCTTTGGCTTTAGCCTGGGCGGCCGCGTCGGCTAGGGCCTTATTCTGGGCCTTGGCGTCGGCGGCGGCTTTGGCTTCGGCGGCGGCGGTCTTCGACTGAGCTTTGGCGGCAGCTACCGCGTTAGCTGCGCTCTGGGCCTGGGCGGATGCGGCGGCGGCTGCTTTGGCAGCTTCAGCAGCTTTAGCCTTAGCTTTTGCTTCGGCCTCGGCTTGGGCCTTGGCTCTGGCGGCGGCTACCGCATTAGCGATAGCAGCTTCGGCCTGTGATCTGGCATCGGCTTCGGCTTGACTTTTGGCGCGAGAATCAGCTTCACTTTTGGCGCGGGCGTCAGCCTGAGCTTTACTTACAGCTTGAGCTTGAGCTTTAGCACGAGCTTCCGCCTGAGCTTTCGAGCGAGCGTCGGCGGCCGCGGAAGCCTGGGCATTACCTAAAGATTCTGCGCGGGCGCTAGCTTCGGCAACAGCTAGAGCTTGAGCTTTCGACTTGGCTACCGCGCTTGCTTTCGCGCTGGCGGAAGCTACACTTTCAGCTTGAGCTTTAGCTCTGGCAGCCGCGTTTGCTTTCGCCTTGGCAATCGCTACTGCCTGAGCCTGGGCGGATGCGGTGGCCTGGGCCTGACTGGCAGCTTTCGCTTGAGCGGAGGCAGCAGCTTGGGCCTGGGCCTCTGAGGCAGCCTGGGCCTGGGCGGCAGCGGCCGCTCTGGCAGCAGCCTCGGCTTGGGCCTGGGCCCTAGATTCGGCGTCGGCGGCGGCTTGAGCGGCAGCGGCAGCCGCACTCTTGGCACGAGCCTCGGCTTGGGCTGCAGCCTCGGCTACTGCTACAGCTTGGGCATGAGCCTCGGCCTGGGCCCGAGCCTCGGCTGCGGCCTGGGCCCTCGACTCGGCGACCGCACGGGCGTCGGCTTGGGCCTTAGCTGCAGCCTGGGCCTGGGCCTGGGCATTAGCTTCAGCTTCACTACGTGCCTGGGCTAAGGATTGGGCCTTAGCTGAAGCGCTTGCCAGAGCTTCAGCGGCAGCTCGAGCTTCAGATTCAGCTTGGGCCGCGGCTTCGGCTTCGGCGACGGCTCTGGCGTTAGCCTCGGCTGCTGCGGTCACTTTGGCTTTCACCAGAGCTTCCGCTTCAGCTAAAGCAGCATCGGCTTGGTTGGCGGCGGCCGCAGCTTCGTCGGCTCTCTGCTGGCACTTCTTGAGATCTTCGGCGGCTCTATCGGCTTCGGCGGCGGCGACGGCTTGTGCGCGGGCAGCTGCGTCCGCCTCGGACTGGGCCCGGGCGGCTGATTTGGCTCTCGAGCTAGCTTCGGCGCTCGCTTGAGCTTCTGAGCTCGCTCTGGCGGCCGCGGTAGCGCTTGCCTGGGCACTGGCGCTGGCAGTCGCGTCGACGGTAGCCTGGGCGGATGCTGTAGCCTGGGCGACGGCGCTCGCGTCAGCAGACGCTGCGGCGGAAGCCTTGGCTTGACTCTCGGCTACGGCTCTAGCGTTAGATTCTGCCTGAGCTTGAGCTTCGGCTCTGGCGCTACTCTCGGCTTTAGCGGCAGCTGCGGCACGGGCAGCAGCTTCGGCCTGAACTCGGGCCTCACTAGCGGCCTCGGCCTGGGCCCTAGCCTTAGCAGCCGCGGCTGCGAGGGCCTTAGCCTCGGCACTGGCGCTAGCTTGGGCGCTAGCGGCAGCGGAGGCTTGGGCCTCGGCGGCAGCTCGGGCCTCAGCCTCCTGTTGAAGTTTCGATTGGGCCTCACTGGCAGCCTTGGCTTTGGCTCTTGCTTCAGCCTCAGCTTGCGCAGCGGCGGCGGCTTTCGCAGCCGCTTCAGATTGGGCCTGTTCTGCGGCCCTGGCTGCAGTTTCCGCGGCAGCCTTGGCTCGGGCTTCCGCCTCGGCGGCGGCCTTGGCCTCGGCGCTGCTCTGGGCTGCGGCCTCCACTTGGGCCTTAAGTTTCTCTAGGATGAATTTCTTGGCCTTGGCATCGCCGATGATGTTGCCGACCACGATGAAATTCACTCCGTTCACCTCGATTCTGGTTCCGTCGGCGACTTTGGCGTCGTGCGACACGGGAATGAGCGACAGGTCGTTGGCGTTGGCCTTGTTGTTGGGTCCGCCGGTGACGAGGATCAAGTTACCGTGAACCAAGACGGCCTCGCTGCCGCGAATCACCAGATCCTGCCAGAAACCACCGATCTGCTGGGCGACGGATTGAGCGGCTGCGTTCACGGGTCCGTTGACCACCACCATGAGGTTGCCGCTCACAGTGACCGAGGCGGCGTTCTGAATGACCTTACCACCGAACGGGGCGTTGCCATGCTTGTTGACTACCAGCAGGAAATTGCCGTCCGCCTTCTCGTGATAATCTCCTCTCGACTCTGTATGAAAAAAAAAAAAAAAAAAAAAAAACAACAAATCGAAACAATAAAAATTTGATTCTTACGGAATCCGCAATCGATGCAGTAAAATATGATAAACTGACCTGGCCTGGCCGCGACGCTGCACAGCAGCACGGCAACTGAGACGCACGTCAACCACTTGGAAGCCATCGCGGGTAAGTAAAAACGACGGCACAACTCGATCTGAGCTTGGAACCGATCGATAACTGCTTTTTATAGCGGAGAGCAATTTTGGGCGCGCATTATGTCGTTATTTCAGCTGATAATTTCATTAAAGTAATATTGACATCGCATTTGCGAATTGGAGTTTATATAATTTATTTGCTCTCGCGTATCGTATCGATTGATATTGCAAATTATTTCGATAACAATTAATGGGGTACGGAAATCGTTTTTCGAACTCCCAAAAAATCTATGCGCGAATTGAAAATTCCAGAAATTGCTCTTTTATTTCTACGCTGTGCCGTTCGATCTTGTTTTGGTTGAGAATCTCATTCGTGAATTATTGCTTCTGCGTCTTCTGCCAGTTGCAACAAAATGTCAAATCGATCGATTTTTAATCATCGAGGTAACATGATGTAATCCACTCAATACTTTAATTACGTCACTTACTTTCCATCAAATGTTTGAACAAAAAAAACATGTTAGTAATGAATTTCCTCGCGACAAGTACATGTGCACGTGCTTTTCGACACTCGGTATCTCTGTCGTCGTGCAAAATCATTGATCTTTAGCTTATTTCAACAAATTAATATTATTTTGCTATTATCATAGTTTCGTTATCTCGCCAAAAATTGCTTCGATTGTTTAACGATCCGATCGACTTGAGTCACGAATTATACACTCTAACGATTTTTAATATGCTTAGATGTTATGCTTCAATAGTCACCTGTAGCGATGTTAAATATTTTTATTTAATCAGCACACATCATTGGGAAAAGATTTTTACAGACAGTTTCCTTTTATATTTTAAATCAGTTCAGCCGATGGTCTCTATGCGACGATTAATAAATAACTTGACATTCGATAAATGAAAAATCTTTTCTATCTACCATAGCTGCCAGAGCGGCCGGTATAAGGCCGGTAGAGTAGTTTTAGTCGGCGCTGGATCTAGCTCGAGGTGGGACATTCAAAAGTCCTCGCTGATTCTTCAAACAAAAAAAAAGTCACAAGGGGAAAGGTGATCCTGTTCGATTGCTTACATAACTTAACGATCGTATCAGGGCCGCCGCGCGACGTCATCGCGTCAATTATATTTATGTTTTTCTTCCAGCAAAAAATAAAAAATATTTATTGCACAAATACAAACTTTATGCATCTGTCTGTATTTTCGTGATTTCTTTTTTTTTCGACGATACTAACGCACCGTTTCATTGTGAATCGACAAATAATCGCCCGCGACGACGCGGGTTAAAACAACGTAATCAAGAAAAGGTTACAATAATTCAGCTGCGTGCCAGAAAAAGCGTTCGCAATTTTAATCGTCTGGATTATTAAACTGCACGCACTGCGCGAGGATGGATATCTCGCTATAATCCCAAAGTAAAAATGGATGTTTTTCAGCGCAGATAATTCGCTATTTTTATCTCTCGGAAGAAGCTACGAAGGTTCGATCGGCTGAGTCTGCTGCCATATATGCAAGAAGGAAGATTAAATTGTGACAGGTGTGGGTCGCTCGGAGTTTTTATTAATTTACGTATTATATCCGATCCGAAAGGAGATACCAATCTCGCGCGTATAACTCATCGCACGAATCGAAAAATAATAAAAAGTCTTGCGATTTTCCTATCGAGATAAGTCGACTTTTTTTCGCAGCAGCAGCAACACTATTGAAAAGCCGTAATATGTGTCGTATTGGAAATGTCCGGGGTTCAACGACCTCGAATGCGCGCGCGGCTTTTCCTTTGTATTTACTGGTGTATGTCCACGCGAGCACATATAAACACAATAAAATTGGAATCGACTCCTAGAAACTCGCTGGACAGTTCGTGTGTGTGTGTGTGTCATGTGTGTAGGTGTGCAACAATAAAAGAGCGACTCCTCCTATAGCGCTATTATTATTGCCCACACACTCATTCATTCGCGTACATCTAAGCGTATGTAAAAAAGGAATCGACAAAGTAGTTAAGATTCTAGTCGACAGCTCTGTGTGTGTCTGTGTGTATTCAAGCAGCTCCGAGACGCCGAGCACAGTGAGAAAAAAAAACCTTCGACACGAGTGGATGAGAGTGCGGACGCGCGTCGTGCATGTAAAGCAGCAGCAGCCAGTATAGTAGTAGTTGTAGGCCCCCGGATGTACACCACAGCGCAGCTACTTGGTCGTCTTCGTCGTCATAAGAATTTCGCTACCTGCTCGGTCCGTGGGATTATTATTAAAACGCGCCGTATGTGTATTTAAGACGACTACCCGAGATCAAGGGGTCTCGCTCTCGAGGCAATAACGTTTTGTATTTTTCTTGAATGATTCATTATGTTAGCCGTACACAACGCGTATTCTTCAATCATCTTCTTTTCTTCCTTTCGACCCGCCGTAGGAGAAAATTTTCACACCGTCGAAATTTTGCGCTTTCCATTGTAAAGGATATTAGGATATAATAATGTTGTGTATCGTATACGCTCGTCGGTTAATCGACTCGCGCGCGAGGTCTTTTTTTTCATCATCATCATCATCGGGAGTAGAGAGAAGAAGACAATTATATCGCAGCGGGTAATTATACTACCATACACCGACGCGCGTGCACGAAGATTAAAATTTCACCTGAGATTATATACGCGTTAAGATTAAGCAAAGAAGGAAAAGCTTATGTATATTAAAAATGTCGTCGTCGTCGTCGGATATGAGCTGTGTACGGGCAATTATCATCAAAATAACAAATTGCGTCCACGCGGCATTACTATATACTCACACTGTGCACTGCAGTTGAAGAAGAGTAGGGATTCTAAAAAAAAAAGAAAAGGAAGAAGGAAAAAATTTTCGGGTAGCTGCGAAGAGAAACGAGTTCACCGGCACTGCACCGCGCGCGTGTTACCACACGCGTCACCTGCGCGCCAAGTTTCGTGCTCCTTTCCTCAAAGTCTGCCTGTCTTTTTTGCACGAGGGGGTCCCTTTGGGATTCTCTTCCTACTCTGAGCTCAACGCGGTGGCAGCAGCTCCTCGTACAGTTTGACCGCGGGGGGATTCTTGCTCTCGTATTATTCCCTCGTTCTTTCTTATTTTTCGTGCAAACATAATGTATAAACGCGTATAAGAAAAGTGTATATAAGCTCCGGACTCGCGAGTTTTTTCTTCGCCCACGCGCACTTTTAGCGCTAGTGAAAATTTCATTCAAGGCTACAACAGCCTCGCTCGTTTCCGCGAGCCATAAGCGAAATTTCTTCAACTCGCCTTGTGCACTACCGGCGGCGATGATGCAAAAGAAGGAAAAAAAAAAAAATAATCCCGGGCATCAGCGGCTCGCGCAGAGTGGATGAGTTATAATTGCACGGTACAGTAGCTCGGCGCGTATACGGAATATAGTTTCACTCCTTATAAAATAAATTTCGCGTAGCGCAAACGGCTCCTTTTCTCTCTCTCTCTCTCTCTCTCTCTCTCTCTCTCTCTCTCTCTCTCTCTCTCTCCTCGCGTAAACATATAAATGAATTAAACCTCCTGGTGCACTGCTATATATATATATACGCGCAGAGAGATGTGGGTCGAGCATTATAATATAAATTCTCTTATACTCTCTCGCGCTCACAAAAGCGCGAGAAATTATTGTATTAAGATTGTGCATACATTATGCGAATGTGAAACAGTGCTATACACGACTCGGCGTACGGCAGTCACACTTATTCACGTACACATTGTTATTATATAGTTTAGTGCGCGCGCGTGTGTCTGCGTCCGTGCGTGCATAAAACATTTTACTCGTATCGCGCAAAGAGAATCTAGAACTTTGCTTGCCTCGCGCTCATGATTTATAACGTGTCTGAGAAATTTGGCAAAAGTTCCTCTGTACTCTGTCTGTGCGCGAAGTGTACGTGTAATCGTCGATTGGACACATTATATATTGCACGTTTCGCAGTTGTTACGCAATTTCGCGCGCGAGCTTCCTCTCTCTCTCTCTCTCTCTCTCTCTCTCTTATCAAACGCGCGTATATACCTCCTGTGTAACGCTAACGAGATTCGTTGTGTGTGTATAACGTTACGATAGTTCGCACTTGGTATTATATTAGCAATACTCGGAGAGTTTCTAATTTTCTTAATTTTTTTTTCTTGTTCATGTTCATTCGATACGTGTGCATATGTGCACTTCCGGTCGATGCGCGCAGATCTCCGCGTCCGCCTTTGTCCGTCTTGGTAAATGTTTAGCAATAATATGCGATGCATGCGCATACTCCAGGATTTCAAAAAATCAACAACAACAGGTAGTAGTAGCCGTACACTACTTGTACTGCGCGAGTCTGTCATGCATGGTATACAGGAGTGTATTAATTCATAATATACGCGGGCACACGTGTATAACTAATTTAGAAAGCGTATTAAAGAACGAGGCAAAAAAAAAGTGAAGGAGCGATCCTCGACGCTGATGTTTGAAAAAAAAAAATTAACGATCATTCGCGGTTAATATTTTTGGAGTTAATCCGTATACATACATACACGCGTCGAATGAAAGAAGAAAGAAAAGAAGGAGTTAAGTAACGTATAACGAGAAAGACGTTAAATCTACGCTATATATACACGACGATGATGAATTCTTTAAACGAATTCCCGGCAGAGTCGTAAAAATCAGCCTCGTAAAGTTACAAGGATGTGTGCGTATACCGTGAGCGCAATGTTCGATAATAATTATGCGTATATTACGTTTCGGTAAGGTATTTATCCCTACTATATGTAGCGCTAAGCGTCGCGCCTAATCTCGACACTGCGCGAGGATCGGCGAATAAAGAGAGAAAAAAAGAAGGAAGGATCGGTAGATAGAAAAAAAAAGATAAGCCGTCATTTAATTTCAACGTTATATATCCTATTACCGATGCAAAGTTTATATAAGATCGAAAAGTAATTAACCCATCCGATTCTGACTTTAATACTCTTTACCCGGCAGTGACGCGAAAGAAAAAAAAGAGGATAAAAAAATCGATGTATATATAGTTAACCTTTTGTCGTGTCAGGAGTGGTATATATACACAGGGAGAGGAATATAATCAAGTATTCCAGGCGTACATTAGGAGCTCGTCTAACGGTTGATCGAGTGGGACGCACACGCGCATCGTTACGAATTCGACGCCCGGATTTCAAATCGTCGATGGCGCGAGCGCGTGTCCACTATATACATAGAAATGCCCAGCATTTTCATATTACAGATCGGAATGCGCTCGGATGGAAAAAAAAAGATTCTTTTTTTTTTATCTTTTACATTTCAAACAAGCTCCGAGAGAGCTTGAACATATCCATGCGGCGCGGAGAGTCAGACACTTGATGCGCTCTCGTCGTCCTGATCCTTTACTCTCTCTCGCTCGCTCACACACGGACCATTAATCAAACTATATATATGCGAGAAGAAGATCGCCCCGCGAGGTCATATCTTCGGGGGCTACGATGTGTATGTATGTGTGCTATATATACTTGGAAAGCAATTAGAGTTTACATTGACTGACGATACCGATCGGGCAAATAGTTTTCGTGCCGCGCGCACGAATGAACGAACGAGTATATACGAGCGAATTCCTCGACGATCGACACTCAGTGTGTATAGTCGTAGTATTTGCCTCTCGCAAACCTCGCGAAAGATCGAAGAGAAGGCGAGGAGGCGCCCACCCAAACTCTATATATGTGTGTACGATATATCGTATGTATATGCGCTGAATAAGGTGACGAGGATGTTTATCGGAGTGTCTATATAAGAGGCTGCCTCGAGATTCATTTCGACTTTTTGGATTTCCAAACGATGTATATAATATTTGAGTGTCTCCCATCTCTCTCTGTCTCTCTTTTTACCTTAAATATACAAGTGTTGTATCATCGACACCAAACGAAACACTGATTTTTTTTCTCTCTCTCTCTCTCTCTCTACGCGTCGATTTGTTTGTCTAAGCACTCTCGTTTAGACCCGAGCCAACTCATCGAAAGAGGGACGGAGAAAAAAAACATTAGAATTTGATTAGAAAGCGGCCATCGTCAAACTAAAAAAAAAAATATACATACAAAGTACCAATGAGGTACCTACCGCGCCGCAGGTACATACGTATACACGAGACAGGTGAAACGAGGCAGTGTCGGACAGTGTGTAAAAATTATGATCTCCGCGATCCGTCCGAATCAATATATTTATAATCGATCGATATTTTTGACCACCGAATTGCGTTACACTTTAATTTTTCTTGATCCCCGCGAGCTCGTATGTGTATATCGACGAAAGCGAAATCTTTGATATGTATGTTCGCGCGCGCACACGGCAGGCCACTAACTGCCAATCATGGATGTTATAAATACATTAAATTAAATACAGGTTCTTTTGTATATCTCTCCTTTTTTTTCTTCATTAAATTCTAAACACAGAGAAAACCAGTCCAATAGACCCCCGATATATCGAGCGATCGAGCTTCTCTCGAGCGTCGCGAGTCGATGAATATACATACCTATATAGGCACGCATCGCGGAGTATATATTCTACTCTTCACTCTTCTTTTTGATTTACGCTCCGATGCTGTTTCCCGTACACTAACATGGAAAAGCTTTGACGCGAGCGTATATGAAAAGAAAAAATTTGCGTTATTATATTATTCCACTTTCGACATTGTCTGCGCTTCTCTCTCTCTCTCGCGTCTTCATCATAAACGTTACATTATATCTAGCGCGCGCGCGCGGGTAAGTATATGTACGTCCCACTTGGGCTGGCATAATATGCATTTTAATTGCCCCAGTCTGCCGCTAGAGCAAAGAAGCTCGTGCAACTATGCATAGACACATGGAAAAGTCGTTAATACCTCATCAACGAGCTCTCGAGCTCCCGAGTAATTCTTTTAATCTTTTTGTTGAGATGCTACATAGTACTTTGCGTATACGTATACGTACTTACGTTCGTACCTATTATGATGGAAAACACAGGGTTGAGGAAGAAGTAGAGGAGGATGCAAAAAATAAAAATTCATAAAGTTGTAAAATTTCCAGAAGTTTTGGCACGAGATAAGGTAAAATCGATTCTTTCTTCTGCGTCGTCGTAAGCCGGGACCGCGCGCACGAAAACTTCGACAGCAGCAGCAGCAGCAGTAGCAGCGCAGTAGACGCGCTTGTCCGATGCAGCGATCGACTTCAATTTATTTAAAATTGCAATTTTCCTCGGCTCGTGCTTCTGCTGCTTCTGCTGTCTACACAGTCAATTTAGCCCATCGAGTCGAGTCGAGTCGAGAAAGACTTGAAGCGCACACATAAAGTCTCTTCCCATAACGAAAGCCATTTATTATGATTCGGCGAGGTGTATACGCAGGATACACGCGCGAGACAGCGAGAAAGACGAACCAAAAAAGAAAGAAAGAAAATCGTTAGAACGGCTCGAGTCAAAAATCTTGGATGCAACGAAACGGAGGAGGCGAAGAAAAAAACATTAGAAAAACAAAGCACTTGCTGGCGCAGTGTTACACGTAGTTTGCCCGCGCACATTGACAAACAAGCTGAATTAATCCAATTTCAAGCTCTTACGGTGTGTCGAGCGCATTCGCATGCATATACATGCACGCAGGCGCACACCACACATAGCGCACTGCACGTATACGTATATATTTGCTGGCCTGTCTGCGGCAGAGAGAGAGAGAGAGAGAAAGAGATCGAGGATTTCTGCCCATATAGCGTCGCGCGATCCACTATACTGCGGTTTAGTGCGAAATACACACACTCGTACTCGACATATAGGAGTAAGGACGCGTATGTGTATGTGTATGTGAGTGTGTGCCGTGCGTGCTACATGCGGGTATACGAGAGAGGAAAAGGCGGTAGCCTCGGAGCGCTCGGGGCGCTGCTGCGGCCGCTAGTCTGCTCAGCGACATCGATCGAGCCACATCTCCGCGCGCTCTCTGCGTGTGCCGACTATATATGTGTCTCTTCGTATACGGATCGTCGTGACGGCTCCTATATATATGTCTATAAGCCTCCACCCGGTCTTCTCTCTGTATATACATGCTTCATCGCTGTGTGCTGTAATTTTTGTTGATTCTCCTTTTGTTTACTGCTCCAGAGAGAGAGAGAGAGAGAGAGAGAGATAGATAGAGAGTGAAAATAAAATAAAAAATACAAGTGCTGTGTGTGCTTTATAGTGCCTCGTTTCGTTCCGTCCTTTTATACCTTTTCTTTTCTTTTTTTTTCGTTGTTGTTATACAGTCGTTGTCAAAATTAGGTTGGCTCGTAGGCGAGTTTTTTTTTCATTTAACTCGCGATCGACGCCTGGCAACGGCTAATTTGTCTCCGCGGCTCTAAACAGTGGAGTGCGCGTATAAAAGTTCGCGAGGGAAAAACTTTTCTCATCCTGGTGTCCGCATATCATTATCATAAAGTGCAGCTCCAATTGTGTCGTGCGCTTCAATACGAATCGCTGTCAAATCGTCGGCGTCAATAACACACGACAATCAAGAGAGAGAAAGAGAGAGGGATGAATTATCGCGTATTGTTCCAGTGCTGCTACTAGCTCTCGTTGACAATTTGCCCGAGCTGCCTTTGTTTTATGCATACTAAAAGCAGTACGTAAACAGCTGCAACGACGAAAACAACCCCTGGCAGCTCTTTCGGTTGTTTTGGGTTGGTATATACGTTCACCCTCTCTCGATGTACAATAACAATAAAAACGTATATAGAGCTCGTATAGCCGCGGAATAATGACTGCGGGTGCGGTAGCGCGTACGCGAAGTGTTTGTTAATAATATAATAAGCCGTGCGCGGTGGTGGTTAATTGTTTTGTGGTGGCTTGTTTCGGGAGATTTCATTTGCCGGTGTGGCACCACCACCCCCCCACCCCCCACAACGAGAGAATCAAAGGTAAACAAAAAAATGATTTTTCTAATCGAGTGTAGTAGATATACTCTCAATGATTGATAAACGCCAAGAGATAAATGCATAATGTATAAGAGATGGAATATTTGTTGACGTTTCGAAACGTCATAAATAACGAGGGGAAATTTGGAATATGCATGATGATATTTCGTAACAGTCGTATATAGATGGATACGTTTCCGTTCTGCCTGTGCTGTAATAGAAAATAAGATAGAGAGTCACAATCTATTTAATCTCTCTCGTAAATTACATATATCATAATATGATATTATCATATCCGTGTCGAGTATATTGGTATTCAAGAAAAAAAAAAATAATAATAAAACGTGCATCGATATCGTCGAAAAAACACCAACCACCGATCGTACTCGTGTGTATCGGTGTTACCATGACTCCGAGACGTTACATACGTTATGCGTATGTATAAGTGCAACGGTAGCACACCATAAATATAATATACCCACGCGCAGCGTAATGACAATGCAGCAGCAGCAGCAGCAGCAGCAGCAGCAGTGGAGGCCTGCGCAAATTCAAAACTGCTGCCTTACGCACATACAAATGCACATGCTGTCGTACACGATAATAATCGCGCGTAACGCAGCTCTGGATGAGAGAGAGAGAGAGAGAGAGAGAAAAAAGTGACGATGATAATAATAATAAGCCGGGTATAAGCGATAAGCGACACAGACATACACACACACACACACATATTTATATAAGTAAACGTTGAATGAGAGCGAGATGAATGAATGAAAAAGGCGCACAGTATATAGCAGCAGCAGCGCCTGACGACGATCGTGTAAATATGGCCGTTGGCGGCGCCTCATCTCGCCTTTTATTTATATATATTTTTACACGTACATACACACACACTCGCATCTTGGCTTAATTACGTTTTTTTTTTTTGCTCTCTTTTTACTCTTCGCTCATTCATTCTGCTATCAATAAAACACTTTATTAAGAGCCGAGGCTGCTGCCGTATTAAAACGTCGCGCTAAATTTCTTTTTTAAGAAATTTCCTGGACGAGAGAGAATGAGAGATGGCTTAATGAGCTATATAATACTGTATATATATAATACACACACGGTACAGCAGACAAAACTACAAAGCGTTTTCGGCGAAATTTCTAAATCTTTAATAAACGTAAAAGGGTCTCTCTGTGTGTAATATTAAATAAAGGCCAGCAGCTCTGTGCTCGCTGGAGCCAAATTTCTGCTATCTCTTTTACTCTAATTTTATGCGACTTGTTGTTCGCAAACTACACACACACACACACACACACACACATACATAGAGAAAGGGAAACAGCGAATGAAATAATTTGCAGGCAAATTAGCTGCACTCGCGAGGGCGCACCAGCCGTGTAATATACTCGTCTTAATTAATCGCGCGGTGTCTCTTTCGCACCCCCCTTATTCTCCGAGCGCGTTTGCTTTTCTATGAATCGGAAGAAAAGAAAATGGAATAAATGAATAATTTTCTTATCGTCTGTGAGGGCGCATTATAACTGCGCAGAAACTTTATGGAAATGATATTAATGAAATAATATTAATGAAAAAATGAAACGAAAGGATTTAATTCTGCCTTCAAACTTGTTGTTTGATAATCAATGTTTCAATGCTGATTCAGTTTATACGTTAATTGTACGAAAAAATGTATGAACTTTCAATCATAATTAATGTTAGCTGTCACCACTAGATGGCGAGTGCCTTCATCGACAAATCTGCAAGTGACAAAGTCAAAATAATTGAATAAAATTTGAGTCACTTCCAACGTGACATTACTATTGCATTCATGGATAAAATCTTAAAACGTTAATTCAAAATCATTAATACTTAACAATATACATTGAAACCAATGAACGTACACGTGCGGAGGTTTATATATTTTTGTATACACATCGAGGCGCTCGTGCGAAGAAGTCGTAAAGTCAATCCTCTTCCTCTCTCGTCTCTCTATTTTTGTCGCAAATTATGTATTCGCTAAATTTACGCTTTTACACGCGTTCGATATGCGAGTCGTATCAACCGCACGAGCTACTGCTCCGCGTTGAGTTGCCTTTTTTTTTTACAAATAAAGCGCAGAAAAAAGCCGGAAAGAGATATGTAATGCAACGACCGATGCATAGATATCTCTCCGTACCCGAGATATCAAAACCTCACGAGTACATGATATCGCACACTTTTGCACGGAGCATTTATAAATCTGCGGATTAACACGGGTAGCACTCGGTGGCGTATACGTCGAATATATATTATTATATGCCGAGCTATCCTCAGCCCTCTTACCTCCGTATACATAGATACTTTTTCTTACCTATACGCGTATATAAATCCGTGCGTATTTTTTCCTTACTACTACCGCTGCCGCTAGAGCGAGAGAGAAAATATATCATATCGAGGGTACGTGCAAGCTACGATAGCTAAGCGCAAAAGCCCGCTTCTCCGCTGCATGTGCGTATTATTATATATATATAATATGGACGGTGAAACTTATGAATTTTTCATATATATTTTTGCTGCTCTCGTGCGTTATATATACGGGCGCCCGAGCTCGAGCGCGCGGTATGAAGCGACGATTTATGAAAATCAAGCGCCACGCTTCGTCGGAAAGTAGCGAAAAATGAAAAAAAAAAAAAAAAGAATAATAAAGAAAAAAGCGCACGCAAATATATATGCGTACGGTTGAACGAGAGTGTCGGAGCAGATCCGCAAAGCTCGGGTGCGAGCGAGCCGCTGCATCGACAAACAAACACCGCATGTAGCAGGTCGCGGTATATGCGCGTCGACGTGGCTACCCGCGCGTAGTTTACCGCGTATAACATTGGAAAACACGAGTGATAAAAAAAAAGGAGAAAAAAAAATTGATTTTCGTCTCAGCTGGTACGTTGAACTCGTTTGTATAATACGTTTGTCAATCCTGGAGCAATGATCGATATACGCCGCAAGATCGTGAGTTAAAATGTTGCAAAGGGATTTATACATGATCATTGGTGATCGTTGTGTCGAGCCTATGGATGACGCATACCTAGCAGCTTTTAGGATTAATTATTGTAAGCGTGTCAACGAAACGGATGGAATTTTTTCTCTCGCTTCGGCCTCGAGATGAGTAGTATCATAGACGGAATTCGACGTGTGTATCGATTTTTTAACCTTCGGACAATATGATGCTGCACAAATTTAGGAACTAGCTGCGGCTGCCGTGTATATACGATCATTATTTCACGATATGTAATATATCCTTCTTTTTCCGTCGAGTGTGTGCTTTATATCGTACAAAAGGATATTCAGCAATATATAGGTATCGCTCACCGGGGCGCGGCGAGGATGTGAAACTAATAATATTTATGGTATTGAATATATATATAGCATATCGTGTATCCGAAACACGATAAAGATTTTGCGCATATGCAGATACGTCTCGTCCGTATATTTTTTACTACATCACATGTATAGCTTACTGGCTTACTATATACCAGCATGAAGTAGAAGGCACGTGCTGTGCCAAAGTTTCAGTCTCTCTACGTGTATACATGTATATAAATGCAAACGCAATTTCTGGCGTGGGTGCGCGCGAACTCGACGCGCGCAATGTGTGTGCTATGTGTGTGTGTGTGTGTGCCCTGCGATGCTTTTGTGTCACGCGCGAAGCTCTTTTAGAACGTCGCCAGACCAGCATCAGCAGCAGTAGTAGCAAAACTCTCGAGGCATATGTTTATTTCCTTGCGTCTTTTTTTTT
>CACVKI010145751.1:1618-18608 GCA_902732785.1 Trichogramma evanescens
AAAAATTAGTATAGAAAATAATAAAATAACTGGAAAGTAACATACCGCTCTTCTGATTCCTCCTGATGGGTCCAGCGTAGTCTTCTGCGAGGTCCACTCGTTGAAGTTGGCCTCCTGATAGCCCCTGAGGTCGGTTCGCCGTCGCCCTGGTAGCTAGACCTCCACCTAGAACATAGAAACAGAAAAAACAAAAAATTAGTATAGAAAATAATAAAATAACTGGAAAGTAACATACCGCTCTTCGTATTCCTGGAGAGGTCCTGCGTCACGCCCTGGAGGTCCACGTGGTGGTCGTCCATCCTGGATAGCCGCTGTAGCTGGTCCGCCGTCACCCTGGTCAATTGGCTACCTGCAACAGAGAAACAAACAAAAAACAAAAAATTAGTATGTTATATAATGAAATAATTGGAAAAATAACATACCGCTCTTCGTATTGGTCCTGCAGAGGTCCTGCGTCACGCCCTGGTGGTCCACGTTGTGGTCGTCAGTCTTGAATTGTCTGTAGCTGGTCCGCCGTCACCCTGGTCGATTGGCTACCTGCAACAGAGAAACAAACGAAATACAAAAAATTAGTATGTAAAATGATGAAATAATTGGAAAAATAACATACCGCTCTTCGTATTGGTCCCGGAGAGGTCCTGCATCACGCCCTGGCAAGTCCACGTGGTGGTCGTCCATCCTGGATAGTCCCTGTATCTGGTCCGTCGTCACCCTGGTCGATTGGCTACCTGCAACAGAGAAACAAACGAAATACAAAAAATTAGTATGTAAAATAATAAAATAATTGGAAAAATAACATACCGCTCTTCGTATTGGTCCCAGAGAGGTCCTGCGTCACGTCCTGGCCAGTCCACGTGGTGGTTTCCCATCCTGGATGGCCTCTGAAGATAGTCCACCGTCACCCTGGTCGATTGGCTATCTGCAACAAAGAAACAAACGAAACACAAAAAGTTAGTATAGAAAATAATAAAATAACTGGAAAGGTACATACCGCTCTTCTTATTCGTCCTGATGGGTCCAGCGTCGTCCTCTGCGTGGTCCGCTCGTTGAATTCCTTCTCCTGATAGCCCCTGAGGTTGGTTCGCCGTCGCCGTGGTAGCTAGACCTCCGCCTAGAACAAAGAAACAGAAGAAAAAACAAAAAATTAGTATAGAAAATAATAATATAACGGGAAAAGTACATACTGCTCTTCTTATTCCTCCTGATGGGTCCAGCGTCGTCCTTGCGTGGCCCGCTCGTTGAAGTCCTCCTCCTGATAGCCCCTGAGGTTGGTTCGCCGTTGCCCTGGTAGCTAGACCTCCGCCTAGAACAAAGAAACAGAAAAAACAAAAAGTTAGTATAGAAAATAATAAAATAACTGGAAAGGTACATACCGCTCTTCTTATTCGTCCCGATTGGTCCAGCGTCGTCTTCTGCGTGGTCCGCTCGTTGTAGTCCTCCTCCTGATAGCCCCTGAGGTTGGTTTGCCGTCGCCCAGGTAGCTAGATCTCCGCCTAGAACAAAGAAACAGAAGATAAAACAAAAAAACAGTATAGAAAATAATAAAATAACTGGAAATGTACATACCGCTTTTCTCATTCGTCCTGATGGGTCCAGCGTCGTCCTTGCGTGGCCCGCTCGTTGAAGTCCTCCTCCTGATAGCCCCTGAGGTTGGTTCGCCGTCGCCCTGGTAGCTAGACGTCCGCCTATAACAAAGAAACAGAAAAAAAACCTGCTCGGCTGCTGTCAACACTGACTTGCGCGTGTCCGTGATCGTTTTAGTGATATTTGAGATTCAATCTCGTTTTTTTACGATCAATCTACTATTATTAAATAAAAAATGTTGTTGAGTTGTTATGTTTTGGAATGTAAAGCTAATCCTTAAAATTGAAAGTCTTACTGCTTTTGTTCACTAAAAGAAAATCCGAAATATATTAGAAATTCTGAAGAATCAAGGGAACTGAGTTGAAAATGGCAATATAAGTGAATAAAAGCTCTTATTCAAGAACCCTCTACAGACAAAAAATTCAATTATTTTAGAGTATGCAGCAGGCATTTTATCTCAGGTATAGTTTTAGATCTCTCTCTTTTTATACTAACTTCAATTACATCTATTTGAGTATTTTTCTTCGTTATTTTCTTGACGTATTCACTCAGGTTTTAATATTTAATTGTTTTTTCAAATATCGCTTAAATGATTACGGACACGCGCATGTCAGTGTTGACAGCAGCCGAGTAGTAAGTTAGACTCTGCAATTACTGAAATTTTAACAATTTTCTTTGCAATCACTAAAGAGAAACCGTAAAATCCGCTTCGATTGACGGAAAAATTAAATCTTCCTCTGCATCGACAAATTTTTTTAATATTTTTAGAGCATCTCATTTATTTATCATTCGCAGTCATACTAATCGACCTAACATATAAAGTATATGGAAACTCGGTTGGTTGTGCCTTTAGACAAATCAGCTGTTCAATTTCAGCCGTCAGTAAGGTTTGTGAAAACGCCCTTTAGTAGATTGTCTTTTAATGATTGTCGCAGCCGGCGTAAACCTCAAGTTTCTGTATGCGTACATATTTAATACCGAGTCTCATTTCGTTCTTGAATGTATTTTCTTGTTGGGTTTTTAAGGAAATATTTGTATCTCACACGATTGTTAAAAATATTCTAACTTCATCTGTGATTTAAAATTTATTCACTTTTACTTTGATTTTTTCTAAAAAAAATTCATTAAAGATATTACAGATGATTCTATCCGCAATATTGATTTTAATTTCAAACGAATTGACCTACAAAAACATTATTATACGTGCAAGGATTTTCTACTTAACCAATAGATGGTAAAGATTCATGATGAGTCGTAACATGCTTATATAGGAAAATTACTGGATTGGTAGAGCTTTCAACGTCCAACTCGTAATTATGAGTTGAATCTTCAATTTTCTAAATTTACTATCTTATTGATAAATTTAAAAAAAAGACGTAACGTTCATTTTATCGTTTATCTCCAATTCAGAGATAAAAAATTGTTCGATTTAAAGAAAAACTATAAGAACACGAGCGTACTAGAGCACTTACGATTGATGAAAAGTTTTTACGATGAATTTGTAAAGCGTTTCAATAACTTCGTGGATTTTTACCTTCGTGTTTTACGTCTAAAAATATCAGTAATGGCGCGTGAAATGAATATTTTATTGGTCTTCATTTTAACAAGCAAATGAATTTTAATATAATTCCATTGTTTTGTTTCATTGGTATTGATTGATCCGACTGCAGTGAAATTTAAGTAGTTTTTTAAACATCTTATTAAATCAAAGTTTTTATCCAATTTTGCCATATCAACGAGTAATGGTTACTTTTCAAGATAAATCTCATTGTTTCGAAACTGGTCACTAGTAAATCCAGGCACATACATCCGCTCGGTATCTTTAGTCGTGTGATATTACACGATATTTGCATTCGCAAATTCGAGATTTCAAGGCCGGTTATGAATAATGTGATCGATAGCTTTCTCTCTCAATTTATTAAATAAAAAAATTTCGCACAGCTCCATTCAGAATTGAATGATTTCCTTCACGGGCGAAACGCAGTTTAGCTTCCCCCGGATCAATACTTATTTGCGAATTTCGAGAAAAAAAAATACATACGAATTCGGACTCACCGTCTCGTGCCGTCGTTGTAACGCGACTCGAGGGATCTCCGTCCAGTTTTTTCCAATTTAATCATCTTCTAAGGTTTCAACGAAAACGAAATACAATAATAAAAGTCGGATGTGTGTAACTATTTACACGTGTAAGAAACGATGTAATAACACGTTCTTTTTATTTGATGCACAAAAATGCGAGCCTTATAAAATATTTAAGAGACGTTTATACGCACGCGCGCTTTTATAATTAAACTTTTTTAATTACCCAATTCCGGGTGTTGCGGCAATGCGGCATATCGTTCTTAACATTTTTTTTGTTCGTTAATATATCATCCCTTTACCAAAAAATCGTCGTGTAGACGAAACGTATATTTAATAAGTACGTAGGTATGTAGTAGTGTATAACGAGTACTCGAAATATTACTCGATCCTGTACTGTATTTCGTACATAAGATGTGTAAAGTGGCCAGAAAAGTCGAGGTTCATTTTTTGTCTTATCAACACTTCTTCATCGACCTCAGCGAGGCTCTCGCGCTCACTTTGAATTACTTTGCTGCTTCTGCCCACTTAGGAGCCTCCTCGTGCACTCGTTATTAGGTACAAAAGAAAATCATCGATTACGATGTATTGTGTGTAAGTAGTCCTTTCCTCGCTTTTTTTAAACTTCTTACACACCCACACATACACACACACACACACACACACACACACATACATACATTTAGGTAAACGTGTATAGCAGATAGACGCATGCAAGTCGATTTTCTCAATTACCTTCGATCCCGCTGTTTGTTCTCGTGTCGAACATATTTTTTTTTGTTCGATCAAGCATCGAGTTGCTACGATATGTGTATTATATAGAGTTACAAGGCGCCAGTATAATATATCGGGCAAACGGTTACGGGGGATAATATCAATCATTGATTTCATCTTCGTCCAGTTATTCGGACGAAAAGAAAAATCGATAAAAAGCATCGCACTCGTGATTCCATCGGCTCGTATGCGATTTTGCACCAGCTCGTCGTCGGATTAATTAAATTATTATTTTATTCTTGGAGGTGCACTCCTGGCTCGTTATTTTTTTACTAAAACCCGTTTTTATCTCTATACTCCTTTGTATACACCTTTTTCCCCCTATTTCGTTGTAAAAGGATGCTGCAGTAGCACGAGGAAAAAAAAGTAACTGACTAATTAAAATGACGATAAAAGAATCAAGCCGAGCGTTTATTCTTGCAAACTTGGCAAAAGTATGGGTACTCGATTGTTGTCGTTATTGCCCGTAGTAGACGTCGATCGTCGTTCTCTTCTATTCCCTTCCCCTCTAGCAGTTTCCACTTCGAGTGCATGCACCAGTGTGCAGCGTGCGGCATCAACGGCTCTTGACTAAATTAATTTTTCAACCTTGATATATTGCCTTTGTTCAATCAATTTTTGCACCGATGCAACATCGTCGTCGTCGTCAATTTTTTTTCTCTTCCTTTTCATGAATCTATATATTGCCTAGAGGGGGAGAGAGAGACAGATATCCTTTAGAAAGCTGTCCATTTTCGACGTTTTCTTGAGAATGTCTCGAGTTCTTTCTTCTTCCCTTTTTTTCCTTTAACGAGTCCATTGGAATCTGCAGGAATGAAAAAACCTTCGTGTCAATTCGCTACGTCTTGTTCCACGCTCTGCTGGCACGTATAAGATTTCGAGAGACGACGTTATTATATTATGATCGATAGAGGAAATCGTATATAAAATTTCATTGTTGAAAAAAAATACTGAATAGTTCGAACGCGAACGATGTCGAACAAGCGATCTTGATTTTCGTTTGTTTTTTATTTATCTTACAAGAGGTTCAACGCTTGTTTCGAATCAGCATACGTACGTAATACGATTTCTCACGTCTTACGCACACGAAATAATTCGACTCCGACAACATCGTCGGTTCATTTGCAGGATACAGCATAATTTGTAGCAGTTAACACACACATCCAGTCCAAAGCAAATTTGTACAGTCAGATAATGCCTCTTTACGTGCTCCACACACGTATATGTACGTGTGCATGTATAATAATGCACGCGGCCACTATTATATACATGTTTGTGTGTGTGTGTGTGTATGTATAGAACTGCAATGCAACAAACCGTTAACTCTTACCGATGTGTGTGCCGCGCGCCTATATATATTTGAAAATGATCAATACACCTTGGCCCTGTACTTGTTCTCTCTCTCTCACTCGCTCATACGCTCGAGCTCGAGCTCTTATATCACCACTACTACGGCTGCTGCTGTAGCTGCAGCTACTCTGTTGCATCCTGCGATAAAAATTTCTTCTTTTTTTTTCTCGCACGTACCCGATATACGAACGATAGTCATTGAACCGTATGGCATAGACGTTATTACGTACTTAGTGCGTGATCGATCAGCACTAATATAATCCATGAAAAAGAAATGAGATAAGATTTGAAGCGAAACCTTGAGGTCATTCAAAGCCCTGTGCCTATGCGCGAGGTAAACTTTGAAAAGTACCCCACGAAGTTTGTCCAATCGTGTGGAAACGAGACTAGATTTTCTTCTTGTTTTTTTTGGGCATGCACGCGATATCTTGTATATCCTATTCGTACATAACTCGTGTCACGCGCGCATGTCCGTAATCTAGCCAAGGAAAGAGAAAGAGAGAGCGAAAGTGCTGTACGGCGAAAATTCCTTCTTGGCGTCAATGTAACAGCTCTCTTTCTTTTTCTTTATATAATGTGTATGTGTGTACGGAATTTTCCTCGTTTTCTTTTCGAAAGCGAGACGGTCGAGCTTTGCATCGGCAGCACAGACGAGGGGAATCGCAAAACTAACTCATTAATCTAACTCTCTCGTCCGAAGTCGAACATCCATTATCGAACGCCGAGAGAGAGAGAGAGAGAGAGAGAGAGAGAGTGAGAATCTATTCATGATTTATCAATTGGGATGCGCGGAATGATATAAGATTTCGACGTCGGCCTATTTTCCAGCGATGCGACGGCGTTAACGAACGTCTCAGGGCTCCTAAATCTTTATAAATCACAGTGGCTATATACTTTTCGGATATACGTTACGTTCTCCGCCCGCCTCCAAGATAGAGAGAGAGAGGATTTAATGCCTTATGCAAGAGACGACTCGCGTCTCTAAATATATGCGCATTCATTTCAACACAAAAAAACGATATACACCGAGCGCGTTCATACACTGCACACACACGCAAAAAACATACAAGCTCATATGTATAATGCTCGAGCCAATTCAATGAAGAAGAAAAAGAAATAAAGAATACATAAATGTCCTCGTTAACGATCTGTCGTTTATTCGGTGCTTTAACTCATCGCCCCTTATTAAAAAAAAAAAAAAAAAAAAAAGAAAAGAAAAGATCGATAACGAAAAGAATTATGTGCTACTGCAGCCGCCGCGCCAATGTCCATTCAGGATTTTTATCGGTAATCTAAGATAAGCATAAAATATTTTGCTTGAAATGCCGCTATTACATAGCTATCCTCGCGCGCATCTCTTTCATCGTTCGCATCGTTGCACCGCAGCGATTTCTCCAGAAAGAGCTCGCAAAATCCACGCTTTGCACGTGTACGAGGCATGACCAAAGGAAAATATACGAGGGCAAAATCATTATTATTACGCGTATTTTCGAAAAACCTCGAACTCTCAAGCAACGGATCATAATATGTAAGGGCCGCCGCGGCGCGTGTCGGACACCCGGGGTGTAAATAAAACAAAACTAATACCGTATTTATACAAAACGAGTGCGCGGCATTATGCGAAAACCCGGGGAGCTCCCCGAATCCACGAATCCCGGCGATCTTTAAGCGCGATACGCAATTGCATATATTATGATTGCGAATGAGTAACGATAAGGCTTCGTCGATATTATGTATCGACGAGGTGTTTGTTGTTGCCAGTATAGTCCGCGCTCTTACTAGAAAGTTCATGGTTTATTTTCTGCCGCTGCTACAGCGGCTGCGGTTCGCAAACACACACGTGGCCGAATCACATCCCGCCGCGCGGCAAGAGCTGCAGCTGCAGCAGCTACAGCAGCTACACTTGGCAGCAGCGGCGGCGGCGGTACGCGTGCTTTCGAAGCATATATAATAATATTATAATACCGATAGACGCGAATAGTAATAATCGACGACGACGACGATGAAATATCATTTGGGGCTGCTGCACGTGCCTCGTGCTCGATGTACTGTATGCCCGCGGTATATTTACACGACGACCCGGCCCGGGTAATAATCATCAGTTACATTGAAATTAGTTTGTCGAGATATTTAGTACTGGTCATGTATCGTGCGGGCTAGAGCATATACGGGCGAGAAAGAAAACAGCAAAACAAGAAAACAAAGTCTCGACAACAACAGCGGCAGCAGCAGCTCAGCTAGCACATATGCATATATGCACGGGGTGATAGCCGCCGCCGAGGGAAAGGTTGCGATGCTGCGCCCGAGCGAGCGAGAAAACTGTATATGGACATATATAAAGCAGTAGCCACGATATATACGTGTTGGGAGAGGAGGGACAGATGGTATATAGGTATAAGGTGGGTGGACGGGTGGCTCGCGAGCCATACAGAGGAGGGGGGTGAGAGAAACAAATACAAGGTTTCAGGAGCAGAGAGTAATATCGATCCCTTCTTCCCTCTTCTTCCATCTCTCTAAGCTTCTACATGATGCTAGCTCGCTCTTTCTTCTTCGGGCGGGTGGATGGATGGATGCGCGGGCTGCCGCCGCCGCCGTTCCGAGGAAAAGCTTCACACGGAGTTCAGAGCGTGGCTATCACCAGCAGCAGCGCAGTCGGCTTCGAGCTTTCGACGTGGCAACAGCGGGTCTGTCTGCCAACGCACGCGCGCGTACTTGAACTGTTTATAACACAGTAAAAGAGTCGAATCTCTGCTCGGCGGAGAGACACAGCACATCGAATAAGAAAAGTTAACTAATTTGTCTATACTACTGTCGGACCATTCGTTGACTCGTATCACTGAAATTTCGTCGCTGCTCGCTCGCTCGCACGGAGAGGAGAGGAAGATCGCCTGGCGCGATTCTTTTTTTTTGTTGTTGCTGGGAGCGTGTGTGTGTGTGTGTGAGTGAGTGAGTGTAGGGCAAGAGTGAAAAAAACACACACGCAATCACAGGGAACCACGAGAGAGTTTCGACACACATCACATCGTATCGAATCGAAAGCGCACAACAGCTCGATGCTTTGAACCGAAGGCCTCGGCTTTTTCCCGGGGACCTACATAAGCGAATGGAAATTATTATTATGCCAATAAGTGGTGGATCGTCATTGGCTTGCATACAGCAGCAGCAGCAGCAGCAGCAGCGATCGTCGTCGTTGGATCATCGTCAACGACTAGTAGCGCAACGACAAGTAGACAGTATCGCCTCGTTATAACACACATCGCAGCATCGAAGCTTTTTTCTACCTCTTCGCAACGAACAGCAGCAATCATCGTCCCTTATAATAAATAAGCTATATAGGCCAGAGAACAGAGCAGAGAGAAGCATAATGTGCGGCGAGTACGGCGAACGACGAGATATCGATTATTATCGTCGCACGATGAAACGCAGAAGAGATTCGTACGCGACTACAACCACCACTGATGCTGCTGCCGTTGGCAACGCGTGGATATAATAACCGTCATCGTCGATTGCTGCCGAGCTGCGTGTAGATATAAAGCCGTCGCCGTCGCCGCTGATAAACTCGATGCAATTGCAACGACTACTGCTGCTGCCTCGTTAACGCTCGAAGCGATTCAAACAACAACAGCAGCAACAAGAAGAATAACCGACTCATTTATCAACAAAAGCTCAACAACGCGTGTATCAAGGTAGTGGGGTAACGAGGGCGAAGTTGAATCATTTTAACAATTGGCAAAGTTACGAAAACACAGCCGGCAAACTGGAGAACCAGGGCTACAGGATGGAGGATACCTCCCCGAGGATACGTCCTTATCTGGACTGCTGGGATGTAAGTTTTTCCCTCGCACACTCACACCATCTTATAATACATCTCTTTCGTACGTGTAGAGTAGTAATGTACCTCTCTCTCTCTCTCTGTGTCGGTGCCTGAGGCGCGCGCGTAAAAGCCACCAGCTGTATGTTGGTATGTGTGTGTGTGTGTGTGTGTGTGTGTGTGTGTGTGTGTCTGTGTATGCGTTAGCAGTGTATGCTATGCATGTGCGAGCAAGGCATGTGTGTGCTGCATAACGCGCGGCGCGCGGCACCAGTAGCGCCTGCAGCCAGCGTTATATATGCGCTGCTGCTGCTGCTGCTGGTGATCTTGAATGGGGCCGGGGGTGGGAGGCTTGGCCCATCGATTTTTCACCCAGCGAGCGAGAGAGAGACGCGCGGAGGATTGCGTACATGCATATATACATATAGTCGTCTCGAGCCAGATGGATGACTGCCTCTCTGTATGTGTACGTGTATATCGCGCACACGCACGTACATAAACGCAGACACATAAATTTACGA
Organism: Trichogramma evanescens; assembly: GCA_902732785.1. Classification (NCBI taxonomy): domain Eukaryota; kingdom Metazoa; phylum Arthropoda; class Insecta; order Hymenoptera; family Trichogrammatidae; genus Trichogramma; species Trichogramma evanescens. The sequence goes on from CACVKI010145751.1 coordinate 11,738, forward strand.
TATTATATCGCACGTAACTATGTACTGGGCTGCTGCTGCTGCAGATTCTTTTCTGCTATGTATTTTATGTGTACTTTGCAGCACGCAACTGCGAATCGCGTGGAAATACCATGGCATTCTTACACACACGCGCGCACGTAGTAGAGTATGACGAACGTTAATCCGATTTATTTGCATTTTTTGCCTTTCCCTCGTTTGTTTGCTTTTTTCTCCCTTTTTATTAATATTTATTCGATTTATTTACTTTTTGGTCGCAAAATTCAAATATCATATCCCTCGGATAGCGGCGGTGGCGGTTGTATGGTACCGCACTTAATTAAAACGAGAAAACTTTTCTGGCGAAGCGCGCTCGCGCTCGCGTGGGTAGCAGAAGCTCTGCAGCTCGCGGTTATACAGTACGTAAATATTTAATATTCGAAAAAAGAGAAAATAATGAATGAAATAGCTGCTACCTCGCTCTCTCTCGAAATAGTAATATCCTATATCCGAATATCTATTTTCGGTATGCGCAATTGACTTGTTGATTTTTTTTTTTAACTAGTGGTATTTTTGCACATGCCTCGGGTATCCCGCGTAAAAATTGAACCTATGTAGAACATTTTGGAAACATGTTGCTAATTTATCGATATAAAATGTTGGTGAAGTGTTGGAAACATGTTGACTCTAGCTTTGCAACATGTTTCCAATTGCTACTTCATCAACATGTTGCCAACACCATCTAGCTGAACATTTTTTAGCTATGGTGTTGCTAAAATGTTGCCAACACCACATAGATGAATTTTTTCCACTATGGTGTTGCTAAAATGTTGCCAACACGTGAGCAATATGTAACAATGAAAAAATCGCTTCTCATTCATTCCGACCCACAACGCGAAATCGAGCAGTAATGTGCGATGTTAGTATCGTACGAGATACTTAGCTCTTAATGTTTGATGTCGATTTCCTTGGTAAACATTGAAAATTTCTATCAGAAAACTGAGGAAATTTCCCATCGAATCCACTGGTAAGTTTTTTTTTAAGTGGGTTTCGATGATTATATACAGCGACTTAGAAATTGAACGAATGGACTTGAGCGCAAGACGTTTCCCGGTCAAAACGACCAAGTCCACTTTTTTTGCTTCGCATCAACGCTGTCAATTTGATAGTTACATGGGCCAAAAGATACATCATAGTAAGTTAAAATATCATGGGTTTTTTCTCGAAACACGAAAAATGCAATTGGCCGGTTCTCCCTTTCAACCAAAGTTATATACTTGCGTATATATACAGTGAAATCTCTCTATAGTGGACATCCATAAAACCCGGAAAACTGTCCGCTATTGGGAAGAATACGAAGTGGGGAAATATGAAAAAAAAAGAACATTTTTAACTATATCTTTTTTTTCATCCCCGACGGAAAAAAAATTGTTCAAGAAAGAGTAAAGGTAGATATTAAAACTATCAAATTAAATTGTAAAATGTAATATCATTTCATCGTTTTAAAATTATCCGCTATTGGGAAGTGTCCGCTATTCAGAGTGTCCACTATAGAGAGATTTCACTGTATTATAGAAAATTATATGAACAATAAAAATATATATGAACATGAAATTGTTTTATTAACTTAATTTGAACATAATTTGAAAATTATTAACAAAATGTTTATTTCTAATTTGTTTCCCTTTGTTTTTTTGACTTTTTGGTGCCATCTCGTTTAACGCGAATTGTGCCGATCATGTAGTTGACTACATCGGTCACTTCAGACGAAGACAATCTTTTTTCACACTTTTTATTGACGTAATCTGAAATTAAAATCAATAGAAAAGAAATTAATTCAAAAATTTAATTGTTGAAGAAATGAAATTTTTATTAAATGGAAATTATAAATTATTTGACGTTAAACAATGAGAATGATATTTATAATTTTCATTTAATAAAATCTTCATTTCTTCAACAATTAAATTTTTGAATTAATTTTTCTTAAAATTTTACTAAAGTAAATTAAAAAATAACTAACACTCGACACACGCCATTATATCAGCCGGCACCCCTGTCTTGCCGTTAACTGACCTCCCTCTGGCACACATGTCGTAGAGGTTAGCTTCTCCCACCAATACATCTAACAACTCCCGCGTCATCTTTTTTGCATCGTTCCAAGATCGACCAATAATTACTAATGCAGCTTTGTCGATCCAAACGTTGAAACAGTCGACTATTTGGACTCGACCTCCTCCAGGTTGTCGACATAATTCAAGCGGGTCGCCTCCCGCAGCAGGGATGCCTAGTCTGTTAGCCCTCGGCGAAGCGGCGCTGATGCCAGCAGTGTTAGCCCTTGGCGGAGCGGCGTTGACGCCTGCAGTGCTAGTACTTGGCTCAGCGACGCTGACGCCCACAGTGTTGGCGCTCGACACAGAGATGGGGTCAACAAAATCACTAGAACTTGTCGGATCAGCGCGGACGGCTAGAGTGACTGCATTCGAAGCATCGGTGAGGACGCCTAAAGTGTCAGCATCCAGCGCTCCGGCGTGGGTTCTCGATGCGGCACCTTGCAAATTGGGAGTAGCAAATACATGGCCTCCACCGTTGGTACCAGTACAATGAGCCTGTAAAATGAAAATATATGATAAAGTATATTTTTTATACGAAATTTTAATAAAAAGTGAGGAAAGAAATACATGGAGAAAAATTTATCATGAAAATTGGAATTTTCCTGCTAATCAGATCACCTTGAGGTTTGCGAAAAATCAGTAACCAAATCATAGTAACAATAATAGAATCATAGTAAATTATCCTCAAGTACATCTTCAGGTTAGCAGAAAATATATCAATTTTTCCGATAAATTTTTCTGCGTATACGAGTAAAAATTACTTTTGTCACGCGTTTTGATGCGCCCAATCTCTTTCTTTTTTTGGCAGAATTCTTCGATATCTCATCGATTTGTCTTTGCAATTCAGCTATTCTTGTTTTCTCGCTCTGATCTTCGTCGCTGGATGAACTTTCAGGATCGTCTCCCTCGAAATCTTCTCTTTCTTTTTCGATGTCTGACTCACTGCCGTCATTTTCCGCGATAAAGCTTTTCGAATTTATTATATCATTGTTGATGCTCTTCATGACGGAAAGTTGAGAGCTCGCAAGAACTTTTTTCGACTTCTGCACATTATCTTTTTCAATAGACGCCGATATAGTTGCCGTTGTATTTTTCATCATGACCTCTCCGGTTGTGGATATTGGCAAACATTCTAGATACTCTTTATCACCTGAAAACAAATTAAATTCACTGATAAGTATTTGTAACAATATTTAAATGATCTCACAGAAAAAAATGTCTGTGTTGTCAAAAAGAGACAAAGCTCTTTGCTGAGCGGGCAACTAGCGAGATTGATAGCATATAAGCGCGGAGAAATATAAAAAATTCGAAAGCGTGTAAATATTTATGTAAGAAAAATATAGTGGGAAGGAAGAGAGAAAGAGAGGGATGTACAGAATTTATATATAAAGTAAAAGAGAAAAATCCAAAAATTGGGGTTATACTCACTGTTTTTTCTAACAATTTTTACTTTATATAATTTTCCACCCGATCGGGCGTATGTTTCCTGTCCTTCGTCTTTATTTGGAACTAAGTCCGTCTCCTTAATAACTCCTTTCTGCTTTTTATTCAACCATAAAACCGCAACAAACATTTTGCTCGCAAATTTTCACTTTCGCTTTTGAAATGTCAGCGATGAATGCAACTTCGATAATGTAATTTTTTATGGTTATAAACAATAAATAGTATACACACTTCGAGCAGACAAAAACACATAAGACTACGATCTTTTCCAATTTAAAAATGTCTCGAAGACAAGGGAATTTTGAAAACTATTCTCTGTGGTCGAAAAAAAAATTTAAACGTTTATTCGATCAGGAAATTAAAACTTTAGAAGCATCAGAGGAAATTATCAGCAATATCGGTGATACCGAACTCATGGATACATGTGAATTGGGGCCGGTAAGATTATATTATTACAACGAGCATTAAGTAGTAATAATGTCATACATTTTGCGTATTCAATTAAAGAATTTTTTTTTAAATCTTCGTATTTTTTCCTACATTTCTTTTTGTTTTTAAATGTTAATGTTACTTTTTTATGAAGGTTAAAGCTGATGAGTCGACTGAAAAATTCGCAACTATTAGTGTTGATCTATCTGATCCTGGGATATTACCGAATATTGTAACGAATGCCTCTTATAGCATGCTGAAAGAAAAATCAATAACTGAATTCGAAGGTGAAAAATCATTTGATTATTTATAACTTAGATTAGTGGTAACTTTACAAATAGCTTCGAAATTCTTCAAAACTCTTTCTATTTTCCTCGACAGATGATTTTTCTTACAATGAAGAGATTTGGGAAGATGATTCTATTGACAGTGATGATGATGATATAACTGATGATGTAACTGTGCAGTTTGAATCAATATTATCCGAAAATCAACTTCACGAGACAAACATAAATCAAGATCACGAGCAATTGTTGTACCCTGGAAGCCCTATGAAAACAACAGAGTTTCTTCTATGTATTTCTGCTTTGAAAATGCGTCACAAACTAACTGACTCCTGCGTAGTGGATTTTTTAAAATTAACAAGTTTGTTGTGCATAAAACCCCATAACTGTCCCAAAAGTCTCGCAAAATTCAAAAATCATTTCTTAGGCTCTGAAGTTCCACTGAAAAAACATTATTATTGCCCCAAGTGTAATTTTCTAGTAGATAATGCAACCCATAACGTAGACAATGATGAATCCCAAGAGAATATTTCTAATGACTCAGAGAATGATTCAATGTGCAACTGTGGGGAAATTGATAAGGAAACTTATTTCCTAGAAGCTTGTCCTATAATACAATTAAAATATTTATTTCGGAGAAAAGATTTTTTTAATAAGTTGAATCATCGTAATATTTTACCTCAAAATAAGGAAAATCAATTTTCATGTATCTATGACGGTTCAATTTATAAAAAACTTTCCAAAGAAGGAGGGATTTTATCTAATAGATCAAATCTTTCGTTTATGTGGTATACCGATGGCGTGCGCATCTTTAAGTCATCAAAGTATTCGATTTGGGGTTTTTTTTTAATTATCAATGAATTGCCTTTGGAAGAAAGATTTAAAATTAACAATGTTATATTAGCTGCTCTATGGTTCGGAGATAAAAAACCAAGCCCAAATATTTTTTTAAAACCTTTAGAAAAAAAACTAGAAAAATTGTATAACGGTATCAATTTTTACGTGAAAGATTTAAATGAAAATGTATTAGTGAGGGCAATAGTAATGTCTGGAACTTGCGATCTTCCGGCTAAAGCCTTATTTCTTTGTATGTCTCAATACAACGGTAAATATGGTTGCCAAGTGTGCAAAGAAGAAGGGTACAACTCTTCACGCAGGCATATTTATCCAAATTCACAAAATTTACACTTACGTTCAGACTCAGAAACTTTGAATTTCGCGAGGCAAGCGCTTGTATATGAAAAACCAGTACTTGGAATTAAAGGTCCATCAATTTTATCCAAATTTTGTTATAACTACGTCACTTCTACAGCAGTTGACGTAATGCACTGCGCGCACGAGGGCATCGCGAAAAGGCTATTAGAGTTGTGGTTCGATGTCAAGTACTCGAGAGAAAAATTTTCATTTTACAATATGGTAGAGGTTGTTGATGAAAGATTGTGCAGCATTACTCCTCCATCGTACATTGTCAGACATCCTCGCTCAATTAAAACGCATGGGCATTTTTTTAAAGCATCCGAATATAAGGACTTTCTGTTGAACTCATCGATAATAATATTGCAAGGCATCTTATCTGATGATTACATGAATCATTACAAAAAATTAGTTTTAGCGATTCGTTTGTTAAATCGAGACAACGTAACATCAGAAATGATCGATACTGCCGAATTATTATTACAAGGTTTTGTTAGTGAATTTGAAGGCCTGTACGATATTATTTATATGTCGTGCAATTTACACTCTTTGCTTCACTTACCTCTAAATGTTAGAAAATTCGGTCCTTTATATACAACTTCTTGCTTCCCGCTCGAAAATATAAACGGACAAGTTAAAAATTTTGTGAATAGTAGCAATAGACCTCATTTGCAAATAATGAATAATTTAAATATTTATATGCAATTATCTACATTAAGAGAGGAATATTTGACAATTGACAGCGATGCGTATAATTTTTGTGACACAATGATGCACTTTAAAAAGCAACGTAAAATCACACAAGTTTCACAAACAATAAATAATACTAAATTATTAATATGTGGTAAAATATCTAAAGTAAAAGAAAATGAATTTGAAAATATTGTTCTGGGACTTTCGGGGAATAACATTTTTTCATTTAACAAATTGTACCTAAAAAATATTTTATTCACGTCAAAAATGAAAACGCGAGAACGAAGAACAAAATCTTATTTTATTAAATATTTAAATGAAAATGGAGTGCATCATTACGGAGCAGTGAAAAAATTTTACCGTGTCACAAACTGTGAGTGCAATACAATTTGCACTACTTGTGAAGGTTCACATTTTGCTCTTGTCGAGACTTATAAAACGGTTGTAACTTTTCACACAACACAGAAAGGTACAACATTTCCCTTATATTTCATTAATGAAATAGAAAATATAGACACCTATGAAACGATTTTGATAAACATAAATCAAATTGAATGTATTTGTTATTATATTTACCATGAAAGTATGAAAATATCTTATTTGATTGATCCTGTTAATAGTAAAGAAAAAGAATAATGTATAGTATTGTATAATTGTTGATGAAATTAGAAATTATACTTTTAATGTTTTATATTTAACATATAATTTTCAAATTATGTTCAAATTAAGTTAATAAAACAA
>CACVKI010145752.1:8527-21256 GCA_902732785.1 Trichogramma evanescens
CGCGTTTTGCGTGAGAGCGTTTTTTCGTCGGGGATTTTTTCTTTTATCATTCGTATTTAGTTAATACTGCGTTTTTCGGAGACTATGAATGCACTATTTTTGTTCACTTTTTACGAGGAATTTATTTACCGAATCAGAATTATCGTATCTTTTATAGATTTCAAATAATAACGTTAGGTTGTTTTCGCGGGTCCCGAAAATCGCGATTCTCGCCTATATGAGGAGCGTGGAGTGACGCTGCTCTCGTCTGCCATACTTGCCATTCGGAGCGCGACACGCGCTCCTCGATATATTTGTAATTCTTGTTGTTGAATTTATTTTGGTATTACATTGGTAATAACAAGTCGTAATAGTACCAGTAGAAATTCAATTATAAATTAAACATTGTTTAACTTCGTACATTAATTTATTAAGATGGCTTTTGTACATGTCAATCATACAAATTGTTCAAAGTTGTTTTATAATAATTATGGAAAATCTTTTACTTATCATATATTTGGTAATCTATGCAAGTACTTTTTAAAAGTAATAAATAATTTTATCACATAAATCGGTTGTACCATTCATGATGCCTGTCCGGTATGATTTTTTGGAAATTTTTCATCTCATCTAGTTCAAGAGAAATGGGCGTCGGGTAACATTGAATTAATTTTTTTAGGTTTGATTTTTCAAGAAATCTGAAAGAGTTTCGTTTTTATAATTTAATTTATAAGTTACTGGCGAATCCGGTGCAAATACTATCTCCAAAATCTGTGAAACACTTTTATTTCTCCACGAACTCTTTTCGATCATTTCGGAAAAATTTATGATATCTTTTAATTGAAGCTATTTTACTGAATATTGTGGTACACAACTACAAATTACATATTTAATGATCTTCTTTTGCAGCGTTTATAAATTGGAAAATAGGGCTTTGATAAGTGCTTGAAACACTTATGCAAATAATAATATACGTAAGATATGTAATATATATTTGTAATTCTTGTTGTTGAATTTATTTTGGTATTACATTTGTAATAACAAGTCGTAATAGTACCAGTAAAAATTCAATTATAAATCGAATCTTTTCCGACAATGTCTTCTCACTACTGCCGGAAAGATTCAGAACGTATATAAGTTGATCAAACTTTATCGATTGCACGAATGTACGATTTGTACATCGATTAGCCAGAACATAGAAAATCTAAAGTGGTAACTGAGTATACGTACTCTCATATTTTCTTAACGTGTTACAACATTGGTTTTCATCGACCAAAAAAAGATCAATGCAACGATTGTTTTACCTATCATAGTCTACCCGGGGCTGAAAAAGAAAAAGCTATGGATTCCATGCCAAAACACTTCGATGACAAATTTTTCGTCCGCGAACAATGAGAACAAGATTGTAAACAGGCAAGAGATAATCATAATATTTATACAGCTTCTTTTGATATGCAGCAAGTAATGAATTTGCCAATTAATCCTGTTGGCAGCTTGCACTTCAAAAAGAAATTTACTGTATATAATTAAACAATATTTAATTTGTGTAGTCTCGAAGGGTTTTACTATGTATGGAACCAGTGTACAGGAAAAAAAGGCGCGAATGAAGTAAGCACTTGCGTGTACCACTGAATCCATGACATGGCAAAAATTTTTCATAGTGGCGAAATAGATGTCACAGAATGAGCAAACTCTATCCATTTAACTATCTTTTCCACTTAGGCAGTAATAATCGTACGGTAATACACAGTAGTTTGAATCTTTGCACAATATTTGCATAGATTATCTTTGAAATAGAGTAGGGAAAAATGCCTCATTTGTATCGGTTGATGGATCGACTGAAGCGAAACGTTCATTTTTCTGTCTTTTTAATAATAAAGGCGGAAGAAAAAACGATCCTTCAATATTATATTAATGTCGCTTTTGAAGTCGGAGCAATATTTTCAATCATTACACTTTACAATCTGCGAAAGTAAAAATTAATTTTTTACCAGAGTAAATAAAACACAAATTTGTTTTAATCGTTGCAAAAAATAAACTTTACTTGTAATAAGTATTGAGACTCGCGAACATGCTCTTTATGCTAATCCCAATCCGTTTCAAGTACGGGCTGTAATATTTCTTCGTTAGAAATATATTTGGCCGTGACTGGATAGTTATTAATTACCATTTGAGACTACATTTCACCAAGTACTTCACCAGCTTTAGAAAAATTTTTCTTTTCCAATTCTTCATCGTTGGTTTCTTTTCTTGCGTCTAAATGATCGCCATAGAAATTGTGCGGTAGAATAACACCACTCAAAGTCCTGCTCAATGGCGCCATACGTCTCTCAACTCTATTAAAAGCTGAACGTCCAGGGGCGTTAGTCATCACGAATATTGCATCCAATGAAAATCGTTTAAAATGTTGTGTTGCGTCAGCAATTGTTTTGTGATACCTTGATGAAAAGAAAAAAAACAATTGATATTCTAGTCAGTTTCATATATTTACTACACTCAAAATGAAAATTGTTTACTTATAACTTACCTAGGATTTTCACTCGGTCCACCATCCACAGAAATGACTGAATATTTTAATATGACCATTTTGGTTCTATAAAATTTGTTTAAACTCATCTAAATAGTACAAATTACAAATATCATTGGAATGGGTCGCTGCGGTTGAGCTCGAATGCTTGCCGCTTCTAATCGCTATGTATGTGGAACCACAATAACTGACGATTTCTGGTAATCCATTGGAATTATGATTGATGTGTATCCCAACATAAACAGAAGGAATTAATGTGTGTTTATCTGCAACGACCCAATTATGGTCAGGTAATTTTATGCGATATTCTAAATGATATCATCAATTATTGTCTTGTTTATCCCTTGTTCATGGTTATCCAGAAAATCAAATTCATAATTCCTATCCATAGTTTCATTTTTTTTAGATAGTATAACTGTTATTTTCTGTATCGTATCATGAGCTGATTTTATCTCTGACTCAATCATTTTAACTTGAACTATAAATTTATCAGCTCTGCTAGGGAGGTCACGCATGTCTTTTTTTATAATGCCATTGTAAGTTTCTACCCTTGCAGATGTTGGTACAATATTTGGATTATTGAAAAATGGATTCATTACATTAGTCCAGCAAGGAAATCTCGACATAATATACTCAGTTGCTTTATAAAATCTCGAAAATAATAATCATTTGACTGACCCTCAAAATCAATAGAACTTGATGAGAAGGAATTCCTTGCTGTTATGACTTCATTCTTAATTTCATCAAGAAAGGTATCAATAGGATTGACTTTTAGAGTTTTCTTATCTTCAATATTTTCTTCTTGGTTATTTGTATTTGTTTCTTGTTCATTCTAGTTAATGGCATAGAGTCGATGGAACAATTTACTCCAATTTCCTCTCCTTTGAATATTTTTATATGCATTTAATTAAGTACTGCAGAGCATTTTGGAATTCCTCATCTGTGCGCTCAGATGAAGCAACAATGTAAATCATTTTAAATGTTTTTTTGAAGTCCTCAAGTTTTTTTAATGTGGTTAAAAACTAGGGCGTAACGAAAAAACACTTTTGACGCCGATCGCTTTGTAATAGTAATTTATTGAAACTTTACGAGGAAAAAAGAGAAAAGCCACGAGCTGGGCGCGAACAAATGATGTCTTCAGGTGGCGCATGAAGCTTGAAGTTTGAAATCCGTAAAAACAATATCTCGCTCTCATCCTGATCTTGAGCTCCTTGCAAACCCGAAGATACTCCAGCAAGAGCTCAACGCCCCCGTAGCGCCGCGCCGTCCGGTAGAGTCTGTCGCGCTCACGAAGTTGACGCCGAAGCTCATCCGAACACCAAGGCCTAGAAAGTCCACGGACTGCCTGCACCGACATCGGGGCATGCCTGTCTAAGGCCGTCTCCGTCGCCGAGTAAAAATTGGTGCGAAAGAACTCGCTCCGGCAGACAACGCATATGACATCAATCTAAGTATGCGATTCTCTCAGGGTTCGCTGACCCGTGACGGGGTCCGCGCGAAGCCGTGCTTGGTGATGCGTAGGTCCGAAAGGCACCGGGTAATACGAGTTCTCCTCGAATAGCTTCTCCAAGTCCCGGCCGTCCTCGTTGACATCCGTGGCAGACAAATCCGAGTTTAAGTCACCCTTGATGATGACGTCACTGTAGCTCTCTGACACGGTAAATAAGACCTCAAAAAAGTCCGCGAGGCAGCGACCCTTGGGGCGGCGGTAAGCCGAGGCTACAAGAATACGGTCTCCGTTCAGGCCGTGGAGCTCGACGATGATGTACTCTGTTTCGTTCATATTTTTGATTGCCGATTTTCGAATTTCCCTCCATTTGATGGTATCGCGTATGTAGAGCCCGACTCCGGCACCGTGCATATACTCATCCGGTTTACTTGGCTTATTTCCGTTGTTTGTATTTTTTCCATTATTTGATTTCTTTAAGCCACGGGTCAGCACGGGCGAATTTATAACCCGGAATCTTGTAGGAGGCATCAGGAATATCCGGGGTGCACCAAGTCTCGGAGATAGACAATACATCTATGTTAAATTCCTTCATGAAGTCGGCCAAAAAGGTAACACGCTCTTTAATTGAAAATACATTTATTTGAATTATTTTAATTTTATGAAGCTGTTGACAATTTTGTAAGTGGTTTCGCGGGTTTTGGAAAAAATGTTCGTTAAGTTCGGTTCAAGCTGCTGGTTGTTACGTTCGTCGTGCGCGGTCCCTCAGGCGATCTGCTTGAGATCGGCTTCGGTTGTAATATGAATGACAGGTGAGCGCTCGTCCTTGCGAACGCGCAGTGCGCCCTCTCTGATCCACACAAAACGGTAGCTCCTTTCCTTTGCTAGAGCGCTGGCTTTTTCCTTCAACGCGAAGACTGCCGGATTCACGAGCTCGTGTGCCCGAATCGGTGCGCCGTCGGCGCCTCCGAAAATCTCCGAGTAAGGAATTGCGCCTTTCTCCCGCACTACCTCGAGGACTCAGTCTCGCACGGCAGCACTTTTAAATTTCACGATGATAGAGTCCTTCTTGCCGCCAGTAGTAGGGTTTCCAAACGTACGCCTGCTACTTTCAAACCATAGGAGTGGTTAGTTAAGCAGTATACATATGCAAACATAGGTTAGAGCCTCATGTCTACCGTGCTCAACAGATCTCAGAGATTCTATTGAGCATAACATAACAAACAAGCATCAGACGCCATATGTAACCTTGCTGTAAAAGAAAACTTACATTTCGTGCAATCCGAGTCGCATGATGATGATGCCGAGTGTGACTCTGTTCTACGAGAACTGCTTGATCCTATCCTAGACTTCTTACTTTTCTTCATCTTCCTGATGACTTTCACAACTTTAGCTGCCAACTCTTCGTCCTCCGATGAAGAACGTCTTCTTCTTGATCTTTTTCCCATCCTCTTCTCTCTGGTTAAGGAGGTTCGGGGGTCTCTGAGGGGGACGAAGCGGGACGCGAGGGGCTCCTATGTTCACCGTGTTAAAAGTTCAGCGCTGCCAACTGCATAATGAAAACTTTCACTTCTATTAAATTAAGATAAAATGAATATTTTCCATGAAAATCATCATTAACATGATTAAAAATCGATTTTAAATGTTAATGAGTGGATTAGATTATTATTTATTCAATATTTTTATGTAAATAGAGAGGTTTGTAAATGCATGAAAACGTGGCAACACCGCCAACATTTCTGCATTGGTAATGCACTCGCCTGATGACAGCAGAAGCCTACTAACCCGTAAATAAACAAACAGTTTTGCTTGTGAAGCTCGACTATATATAACCAAAATGTCTACTAGAATTAGATATAACGGTCAATTTTCTACAAAAAAAAAGTGAATTATTCAACAATTAGAACTGCCAATGGTCAAAAGCGCAGACATAATGATGACAGTGAAGACACCGAAGAAATACAGGCCAATTGTTCGGACAATTTAGAGCTCGATTTACATGTGGTGCAAGGCAACCGAATTGTCGATGTTGGCTATCTAGCGAAAAGGATGTATTGCTCAAGTTGCAAAGAGAGACTCCACTTTGATGATATCATCAAAGAGATTAAAAAAAGAGCAGCAGCAATATTTTGTTTTCGGTGTCAAAATGGTTTGGCGATAACTGAAATAAAATCTGGACCAGAATACAAAAATCAATCTTCAACAACAAATCTTCTGGGAGAGATATTTTTGCCATCAACACAAAAGCTTCATTAGGAATGTTGCATGCTGGGTTTGGGCCTACTCAGCTTAATAAACTTTTTAGCATTATGGATTTGCCCAATATTGATGCAAGCATTTTAAAAAACCATGAAAGAATCGTAGGACCAGTAGTAGAACTTGTGGCAGAAGAAAGCTGTTATAATGCAGCAAAAAAAGAGCATAGTTTAACTATTGAAAATAAAGATATTTTGAAACATATGCTGTAAGTATGTGCATACATAAAATTGCATATGGTACACAACTATACATTTACATCTTTTTATGAATTTACAGAACATAATTTACATTATTTATACACCAATTATTATTGTGCGGTTTCAGAATTTTGTACAGTTTTTATTTGAAAAATTTTTTTTTCGTACAATATGAAAAATGTACATTACACAGGCACACAAAAAATTAAAATGTTCAGAACTAGAGACCAGACCCAGTGGACTTTTTGTTTTTGGGGTCGCTTAATCCGAATCCGGCCTCGGCTTTTCCCCATCAGATCGATTTAAGGTCATTTGAAGGTCATTTAAAGGTCAAATCATGAAAAAAAGGTTTAAAAATCTGAAACTATCCCTATATGGGTTTTCAAGGATGCTGAATTCAAATCAAAAGTCAGATGACCTCTACGACCTTACCTTCAAGGTCGTTTTAAGGTCCAACTTAGAGAATTAAAAATACAAATCCGAAAAAAATCACATTTATTTTTTTAGGGTCGCTGAATCTGAATCGAAGTTCATTTGGACTATACTTGGTCATTTCAAGATCAAGTAAATGAAGACAGGGTAACAACTGATGAAAAATTGCAAATTTTGCATGCTTTTTTACCTTTTTCTTTTGTAACGTACCTTTTTTTCTTCAAACGTTCGGCGTAAAGGTTGCCGTTTGCGTTTAGTTCCTTTATGTTGGCTCTCTCTCTTCAACATCCAACAGTAATCAGCCATTATCGCCACATCCCATCTACCTTGATATCGCTGCTCCATATGTTTTATGTCTTGATGGAATCTTTCTGCTTGCTCGTCGCTAAAATCACCACAGTTTTTCGGGAACTCATCTGAATGGTTATGCAAGAAATGCAGTTTGTAAGACATATTACATTTCATATCACCGAAATTTTTTATCATCGTTGATATTAAAATTTGGTAATCATCGCTCTGTGATTACCTAGAAAATTTTCTGCAACATTTTTGAAGCTAACCCATGCAGCTTTCTGAATCTCAGTCATCATAGTTGGAAAATTGTCATCTTGCAGCAATTTTCTTATTTCTGGTCCATCGAATATTCCTTCTTTTAATTTGGCATCAGATTTATAGGAAAATTTAGATTCTAAATATTTGTAGCATTCATCGCTCTCACTCAAAGCTTTTACAAATTGCTTCATAATGCCCAATTTTATATGTAAAGGAGGTAGTAAAACTTTTTTAGGGTCTACTAATGGACTGTTAATAACATTATGATGTCCAGCTTCTAAAGAATGTCTGTCAGACCACTTGTGGTCGGTGTAATGGTTTTTACGATCTCTGCTGTCCCATAAGCACTTGAAACATGGGTACTTTGTAAATCCAGATTGCTGTCCCATTAGCATGCCTAAAACTTTCAAGTCCCCACATATTAGCCATTTATTTTCTTTGTATTTTATGCTCTCTAACAGTATGTTCATACTTTCATATGTTTTTTTCATGGTTGTACTATGAGCTATAGGGATTGATGCAAACTTATTGGTATTATGCAGCAATACAGCTTTTAAGCTCCTTTTCGAAGAATCAATAAAAAGTCTCCATTCATCGGTTTTATAAATATTACATTTAATTTCTCCCATTAGACCTTCAACATTATTACAATAAACTAATTTCTCATCATCAAACTTTTTTTCTTCAAAATATTTCTGTAATAAGATGCAGTTGTACCATTTTCCAGCATATTTCTGCGTTTTAAAGTGGAAGCTAAAAACTCTGCTCCATCTTTAGGTAGCCCTAAGTCTCTTACTAAATCATTCAATTCAGCTTGCGTAAAATTTTTTACTATTGTAGATTTTTCGTTAGATGGTAAAAACTCATTCCTTAAATCTTCTTCCTCTTCATCTTCAGACCATTCTTCATAACTGCCACATTCCCCATCAGAGCTATCGTCTATTGTTTTCTTTTGTTCAAAGTTATAGTCTTCAGGTTCGGATTCAATCGATAAAGTTTCGAGAACATTCATATACTCATTGACATCTATCTCTTTTCCTTTCTCTGCAGAATATTTTCTGTTTATGTCAACGTAATTTCTTGACTTGACCGTCAGACAAACTTGATCTAGACTTTCTAGAGTCAATTTGATGAAAAAGTTAAATACTATTATGCAGAACAGAACTAATGTACTGCAAGACTTCAATGTTGAACATAAAGAAACAGTACACAATAACTAAAATTACCTCCTGTACATATTAAATTGGGCTATACGGAACGAACCGAAGTAGAAGAGGAAGAAGATTTAAGCAATAAACAAGAAATATTCTGTGATCTATTTTTTTAGGCTTGGAAATTCAGCGAGTTTAGATTTTGAGGCGGAGCTGTTGGCTAAAGTATATTATATCATGCTTCTTTGCATCATTACAATGACCAGAAACATCCGCATTTCTTACTTGTTCATCTTTTTTTTGTAGTCTAAATGAATTTTGTTATATATTCGTTGTCCGTTGACATAGCTCCAGTTAAAATTTTTATAGGACTCCTATGCGTATGAATATAATTTTGGTTACGTTATTTTTCACTGTATCATTGGGTCACAAAATGTCAAAAAATGTCTTTCCAATGGATTTTACGTTCATTCAAAACGATGTACTTATGCATTTTAAAATTTTGTAAAACAATGTTCGTTGTGTAAAAATAAATCGTCTATAAGTATATTCTTATAACAATGTAGAGGAGAGCAAGGTGGATCGGCATGAGAGGTAAATAGACGAAATGTCATATTTCTCTATATTAATAACGTGAACAGAGATGGTGATATCACTCATCTTTACACTATGTAACGTAGTGTTTGTAGTGATGGCACTCTCTACGGTCATGTCATTAATATGGAAAAATATGAGGTTCTGTTAAGTTACTTCTTATGCTAATACACCTTGCTATGTTCTTGTCCTTTCCTGCTGCCTCTATTAGTTTGATGTCGGTGACAACTGCCCGAAATGGGATGTGTAGAATGATCCGAACATCAGCTTTTCGAGGTAACGATGCCAGTGGAACTGCACTGCCTTGCAGGGGGGCGATAGGGTGTGAGGATGAAGTCGTAGTGAGTCCGACGACGAGTTGACATTGTCCTCGTCAAAGTCGGAAAGCCCTTATACTTAGCCCTGGAGAGGTATAAAGGTTATCACCTCCAGGACGGTGGACTCACCTGCAATCGGACCAGGATCCCTATCGTGCGGGTTTAATATATAATTATGGAGAACCTTAACTTACAACCTACAACTTCTACTCAACATATTTGTACGAAAAATGTTGATGCATTTTGCTACGTCTGCGCGGAATTTAAACTAATCGAGATAATCGGCAAAAATTCACCGAAAAACTCAAAGGAATTTATAAAAATTGCTTCAACTTAGATACCGATATAACCGAGCAAATGTGGACCCCTGTTGCCCTGTCTTCATTTACTTGACCTTGAAACGATCAAGTATAGTCCAAATGAACTTCGATTCAGATTCAGCGACCCTAAAAAAATAAATGTGATTTTTTTCGGATTTGTATTTTTAATTCTCTAAGTTGGACCTTAAAACGACCTTGAAGGTAAGGTCGTAGAGGTCATCTGACTTTTGATTTGAATTCAGCATCCTCGAAAACCCATATAGGGATAGTTTCAGATTTTTAAACCTTTTTTTCATGATTTGACCTTTAAATGACTTTCAAATGACCTTAAATCGATCTGATGGGGAAAAGCCGATGCCGGATTCGGACTCAGCGACCCCAAAAACATAAAGTCCACTGGGTCTGGTCTCTAGTTCTGAACATTTTAATTTTTTTGTGTGCCTGTGTTATAGTTACAATTAAATTGAAACAATATGACACACACCCAAGAATTTTAACATTTACAGCTCACTATCACACAGTTTTAATATATGTTTACAATGTATTTACAATTTATAATTTTAAAAAATAAGACAAATAAATGGATTTTGTGTTTCATTTAACAATTTCTTTGAATAATTTCATTCACATACCTGAAAATATAGCAGAGGATTTCCTGCTTTATATTTTCAGGTATGTGAATGAATATCCATTATAGATAATCCTGATCTAATCGTAAGGATATTCGTATCTTTTGATACGGGTTGGTCCCAAAGGGGCAATGGTTACTCCTATGATAGTTTGAACGGTTATTGTTCTATCATTGGGATGCAAACTGGAAAAGTTTTAGATTTTTGCACCAGGAACCGGAAATGTAGGCAGTGTGATGTCAATAAAGTACTCGGGCAAGAAAAAATGCATGACTGCCGTTTGAACTCTTTCAGCTCTTTC
Organism: Trichogramma evanescens; assembly: GCA_902732785.1. Classification (NCBI taxonomy): domain Eukaryota; kingdom Metazoa; phylum Arthropoda; class Insecta; order Hymenoptera; family Trichogrammatidae; genus Trichogramma; species Trichogramma evanescens. The sequence goes on from CACVKI010145752.1 coordinate 19,233, forward strand.
AGCAGTGCTAAAGCCATGGATGCAGATGGTGCTGTGGAACTTGTGACCAATAGTACAATTTTAAAAACACTGGATCTCGAAGTTGGAGCATTTATTGGAGACAATGATAGTAGCTCCATCGCAGCCATCCAGAAAAATATAAATTATAGTATTGTAAAATTGTCAGACATGAATCACACCACCAAAGGTGTTGGTAATGCGCTGCATGACCTTCACAAGTCCAAATTAATTGATCCTGATCAGGAACTGTCTAATGACACCATCAAACATTTACAGCGTTGTTTTACTTATGCTGTAAAACAAAATGATGGTGAACATGCTAAGGTCCAGGCTGCTATTTACAACATTCCTTATCATATTTATGGAATGCATAATAATTGTGGTACATGGTGCAAAGAAGGTACCACTGAAAATTACTCTGGTGTTCGCCTGAAAAACGAAATTTTATTTGATAATCTATTGAATATTTTCCAAAAATTATCTGACTGTTCATCGAAATTTGCAGCAGCAGTCAGCAGTCAGGCTAATGAAAGTCTAAATAATTCTATGTACAGCAAGGCTCCCAAGCGATTATCTTACAGCACTTCAGAGTCCACTGATTATCGCTTTGCATGTACAGTGGCAGAAAAAAATTGTGGTACAAGCTACATCAGAGAGGTGATGGAGATGATAAATATACCTCATTTAATAATTTTAGATCAATACGTTGAAAAAACCAAAAATTCTGTCCTAATAAAAAAAGAGAAAGTAGCCAAACCTGAAAATAAAAAAAGAAGAGTAGAATTAAAAGCTAAAAGAAGTCAATTGAGAAATGTTAAAGAAAATGCTGAGGGATCTATTTATCAAAGCAACATGAGCTTATTTGATGCAAGTGACAATGTTGAAAAGTGTATAAAAACTATACCTGGACCTTATCTTCAGTTTGATACGCAAGAATTGGAATATGCTGTAGTGTTTTTTGATTTAGAGACTGGTGGACTCGACCCCAAAACTCGAGATATACTGCAAGTGTGCATGAAATTTGACAACGTACAGTTTGATGCTTTCTTAACGCCAACCAAAGCGATTGATCCACAAGCAACTAAAATTAATGGTCTTAGTAGAGTGCAAAAACAGTTATTTATGAATGGCCAAGTACAGACTGTCTCAAAAAAAAGTTGCATACTTAACACTATTAGATTATTTTTAAAAAATTAATAAAAAATGTATTTTGGTGGCCCACAATTGTGGATTTGATTCCTTACACCTAGTCTTAGCTCTTCAAGAGGTATCTCTCCTTGAAGAGTCTAAAAAATGGATTCATGGATTTGCAGATTCACTGGCTCTATTTAGAGAAAAGTATCGTGAGCGTAAGAGTAATTTTAAATTGAACTTAGCTCAAAATTTTCTATCTATGTCTGATAGTGGTGCAACCGATGCTCGTTATGATGTGGAGATTAGACCGGACCACTTTGACCTCGATGTTTAAAGATCGCCTGGATACCGTCAGATTCATAAAGTATAAGTCTTTACAAGAAAAAAGCCGTATCTACGAAGTCCGAAAAATGATGGGAACCGGTCTCGATAGGCGTTTGAAGTTTAAAAACGTGGTTCTAATTTTAAGCAAACTTGCTCAGTTAAAAATACAGTATGAAGCTTTTCTCTGATCTGCGCTAATGATGAAATCTGTTTCACAGAGACATTTTTTTTGTATTTTTGCATGGAAAATCGAATGCCATGGTCAGATTTGGGTTTAAATATCGTTTTCACTAAAAAAAACCGTTTTTACGTTTTTTTTTGTTTGTAAAAAACGCAAAAGCAATGTTTGCACGTCTTAAAAATGAGCTAAAAAAATCGGAGAAAAATTTTGAAATGATGAACATTTAGGATTTTTCCCCAGCTTTTGAATGCGCATATTAGATTGGTCTGAAAAATTTTTTTACTCCATAGAAATGAATTTTTTCAATTATTTTACTCCATAAAAATTATTAAAAATCGACTTATAACATCCGTGGGACATTGAGTGTTGTACCGAGTCTTGTCAG
>CACVKI010145753.1:0-16753 GCA_902732785.1 Trichogramma evanescens
TCGCGCACATGTCTACAATCGTAAATCATAAATCGTAGTGTGCTGGTACACTAATTTTTATAAATTTATGTAAATATAACTATAAATTGATCAATTTTTATCGAATATTTTGAGTAAAGGAGTTTTTAAATTGATCAAATTTGTTGGTGAAGGATGGTAATATGTCGAGGCTACGGAGCGGCCTCGGCAATCCTAACCAAACATTAAGCTCAAAATTATTAAAACTAAATCGAAAATCTGAATTAAACTTAAATTCGTTTTAAAATGGAGGTAATGTAAGTAGAGGCCGCGCAAGCGGCCTCGGCACTCATTAAACGAAATCACAATTAATCGGAAAGTATTGACTACAGAATAAATCGAAAAATTAGTTTTTATGCATGCAAAGTCATTTTCGTGCTGGCATAGCTGGCACTCATGTCTTGTTTGTTTGCACTCGTACTGACTGACGCCAGCCCTCGTGCATACACTGTGTGCAAAAACGCATTTTGGGCACTCGTTGCATAAATAACTATTTATCATTTTGGGAAGCCTTAAAAGTTGTTTTTCGGAGATCTGCGGTTTTTTCACTTTTTTGGTAATACAAGTTTATCAAAGGGTTGGAAGCGGGGTTTAAAAGAGTTTGGAAATAAGGGACACCCTACTCTGCGTGTTATAAATCACAGACCTTTTCCTCGTTTCAGGACGCGAAATAGAGTTTGATTTATAAAGTAAATCTAGTTTGATATATTAAAATGATGTTTTCTTATTTTTTTTTTGCTGGATTTGATTCTAATAATTCGAGTCACTTGTTCGAACGCCAACGAAGAAGAAGGACAGCGGGCCAGAGGAACTCCCACGATAGTACGTACCTTTTTGGCCGACTTCATGAAAGAACTTAACATTTTATTTCGACTTTACAACTTGTAGATTTACAGAATTAAGAAGCTCGCCATCTAGCGGCAGTGTCTTCAAGTAGAATTATCATCCATAAACTGAAACTCCGGAAATCTCCGGATCGTTCAGAATTCGCTCAACATTTTCAGCATCTTTTTCTTAGAAAAATCACCATAAAGAAGCAGTACTAACGGGAACGTGTTTCAAAGCATTTTCAATGGTCATTTTTTGGTCACCAGCTCATTATTGATGCTAAGTATTTCCACTATAGACGCAGCAGCAGTAGATAGAGCTTGGTACTGCCACAGAGATTTTAAGTGCTCGCATGGGGTCAATGCGATAACGACTTGCTGATTAATACATCGCGAGCTAGTTTCGCGGTCGTTAATTCATTCGATGTATTTCATGCTTTATCATAAATAAAGGCGACGTGTCGTCGCTCGTGCGGAGCTTCTTCTTCGCGCGCAACTGCGCGAATTCAATCGGAATAATGTGCATTAAGATCGGAAGGCGCGCGCGAGGCCAATCGACTCGCTATAGACCGAAAGAATAATGAGCTTTTTTTTCATCGAGTATATGGTACGCTGTACGCGTACACATTGACAGAAAAGCTTAGTCAAATCAACATCTTGTAAAAAAAAAAAAGTTAACGAGGCGCATTTTGATTTCGTTTCGCTGCAGCAGCTGCAGTGGCAGTACTCGCTATAAGAAAAAAGAAAAAGATCCCAAAGCAATTCGTTGCATGGCTCGTCCGTATAGATAGAAGCAGCTAGCGGAAGGAAGCCGAGAGGAATGCTCTCTGCTAACGATTCGGTATATACATACACTTCTCGTTATGGCTATCAGCGGCTTATTCGCGAGCGTCATTGGGGAGGGGGGGAAACTGTGAAAGCGCAATTATAATATGCCGCTGCCGCTTCGAGTGCGCGGCTCGCGATCATCATATTTAACTGCGTGCGCGGCGCGCTTTAAGCTTTGCAGTACAGCATAACTACAGATCGAATCGCTAATAATATATCTATGAGTTGTGCCGCGCGCACACGCCTGATAAATTCTCATTTGCGGCTGTTGCCAGGGTAGATTAGTATAAGAGGCTGCTGCTCCGGAACACCTTCAGCACGTATACACGCATGTGTATATATCGTAGGGCGTCAGTTGTATATATTATAAGGCGCTAGGCGCGCGTTGTATATACCGCACTAATGCAAGCTCCGCATCGTGTGCCGCAAGCTTAAACACACACACACACACACACACATACGCAGGCGTTAATATAATAAGGCGTTGCGCACACGTGTGGGACAGTTAAGTCGATCGCAAATGCCACACACACACACACATATATAATACATACAGAGGTGTGTTGCGTATACACACGTAATATCGAACGAACCGCAGAGTAGACGCTTTGCATATCGCTGGGCTACTCTTGTGTCCTATATTAGTAAAAGGTGCCGCTGCTGCTGCTGTCGTTTGTTAATGTTCTTCTCGGCAGCGAGGCGCATAGAAGATGCCTATCTCGCTTGGCCACTGCCGCGTGTGTGCTATGCTATCTCCGCGTCGCTATTTAGAGTCGTACTATGATGCGTGCGTGCGAGCGCACGCGGTCCTATACACCGTTGCGAACCCGATAAGTCGTATAGTCGCAAGCACACGGCAGTCACCCCTAGCGAAAAAACGATGGCGTTGCAGAGCCCGTGCGGTGACTCCATACACGCACGTATATAACACAGCAGCAGCAGCAGCAGCAGCAGTAGTCGCATTTATCGCTGACTTTGGCGCCTACTCTGCACCTACCAACATCGAGCTCGCCTGTGCATACGCTTGCTGCTATATAGCAGCAGCGGCGGCAGCAGCAGCGCAGTGCAGATATCCGCAAGCTGCACACGATGGGATAATAGCGAGGGCGAGAGATGGGGTATCGTCCTCCTCCTCCTCCTCCTCCTCTTGCGCGCGTGTCACGTGTTTACTCGCGCGCGAATTTGCGGCCGAAACCGAAGCCGCGCGCGCTCAAAAGGATCGTGACCCCCCAACCCCCCCAGAGAGAGAGAGAGAGAGAGAGAGAGGGGGAAGGGTGAGAGGTAATCAGACGGCTTACACACGTTCGTACACATACGTACACACATGCGTCAGTCAGCGAAGCGATCGGGGTAAATTCGTATCTGTAGCGGTAGGATAGATACGCAGGGGCTATGCGAATATTACGTCTCGTTGCCTGCATATAGGAGCCACCGTGGAGGCCGACGAGCTTGCGAGGCTTTCACGCTCTCGACTCGTTTTCGGCTCAACTCTCGCAAGCTCGTATATATATTATATATAGAGCTCGTATGGGCTCTCGACTCGCGAGTGTGTCTCTATTATATATACATATGAGCTGGCCCGGCCAACTCCGCCTCGCGCACACATACACGCATGGACGAAAGGGAGCGGTACGCGCGCAGTGTAGCGGGGCTGGCGATACACAAACTGCTCGTTTTCTTCCTGAACGTATATATAATATATATAACAGCACGCGGACGCCGCTTTTAAAGGGCCGAGCGGCTGCCTATGGCCATGGACAAATAATGACGCGAATCGGCCGCGCTTACCCTCTCTCTCTCTCTCTCTCTCTTTCGTATATTTGCATATCATTATTCGCGAATAATTGATGACTATTGGCCACCGCGCGGATATGCCGTGCTATACAGGTATATAGCAGTAGCAGTAGCAGCGACGCCACCGCGCGGCGCCGCGCGTTGGCCAGGAAGTCTCATTAGCATATTTAGCGCTGGGTCGAGTGCAGGGATCTCTCCCGATGGTTTTACGAGTTGAGCGCCAGGACGCGACCGATGCGATGGCCTCAAAGGGTAGAGAGAGAGAGAGAGAGAGAGAGAGAATAAGAGGAAAAGAGAGACGACACAGGGCCAGACGTCGGCTGTACATCAAAGGCAGAGAAGCTTCTGCTGCATTACCGCTCTACGTATTATCTCTTATCCCCGTATACCTTGTGTATGTACCGCTGCTGTATATATATGTGTATAAGAGGGCAAGAAGCCGCGGGCAGATCGGTCTTCTCCGCAGCTAGCGCAGCTGCGAAATTATACGGTTGAAACACAGGGATGACAGTATAGTCGTGGAAGCAGGAGAAAGAGACGAACTTGATGAAACATTCAGGCGGAGGAGCAGCTCTCCACGCCGCTTACACACAGACGACGGCGGCTATAATATCTAACTGTACTATACGTACACACTCGACTCTCGTGGTCGTTGTCATCTTTTTTTCTCTCTCTCTCTCTCTCTTTCTAGTCTCTCCTTTTCTTCGCTCGGTGTCTGCGGCAGCCGCCCAACGTAGACACGCACACAGAGACAGACGAGAACGAGTCTCGAGCAGCAGCAGCAGCAGTTCTTTGAGCATTTCTCTCTCGTTGGTGGCGGTGGTGGTGGTGGTGGCCGACGTCGACACCACCGCAAAACTGCAGTGTAGACTGCACAGCCTCGACGACGACGACGACGACAAGCGAATCCATGAATGCCGGTGGAATTCCGGCGCGCACTAATGCACACCGCACACTACAACGACGCCGCAGTGTGTCGACGCAACGCGAGCGACCCTCGGAATCTTGTATACCACCGCTAGTACTACAACATGACGCAGCGGATGCAATTGTCACCCGTCGATCTACACGCTCGCTCTTGTGCTTCCTCAATAGGTGTTTTTTCCTCGGCGCTCTTTCTTTTTCTTTTTTCTTTTTTTTTTTTTGGTTCGCTTTCTATGCGCGTTGCGCAATTCCAGGGCGGTAAAGAAAACGCGCGCGGTGGCAACGAGAGGTGCGATGTCTTCTTCTGGGTTGAACTCGTCGACTCGAACACTTTAGCATGTTACGAAAAGAATCTTGAAAGATACTGCATTTTATTTGAAGTACTCGATTTACATGAAACCTTTGATGAAAATATTGCATCCATAATTTTTAATCAAAAACTTAACAAAAAAGGTTTGATTCTATACTTACATTTAAACATTTTGATTGAAAATTAATGTTACAATACTAATTTAGTTATTTGCGTTAATTGTTGAAAAAAATGTACGATAATTTAATCACAACTAAAGCCAGCCTCTGCCACTAGATGGCGAGCACCTCTTTCGGTAAATCTGCTAGTGACAAAGTTAAAATAAATGTATAATTCAAAGCAAAGTTAAAATAAATGTATAATATAAAGCAAAGAAAGATTGAATTCATATTGTGGACACATCAAGAGCTGTATGCCGTGCTGTTACAGTCGAGGAGATTTTTTGGTGGTGGGAGCAGCAGGCACGGAGATCGCGCAGCCGCCCAGGCCGCGTAAATAACTATTAAAATGTATATATTGTAAGGTTGTGTCTTAGATTATAAATAAAGCCATATTCTCCATCACTATAGATGGTGATTACCACTAACCTGTAGATCTGCAAGTGGCAAAGTGAAAATGATTGTATAAGTAGAGGCATTTGATCGATATCTTGTACATTTATTTCTTCTGTATATAATAGTTAATAAGCAGTCTCCGCCACTAGATGGCGAGTACATTTTTTTCTGTAAATCTGCAAGTGGCAAAGTCAAAATAATTGTATAAGTCATAGCGTACTAATTTAAACGCCAGTTAGACAATACACTGCAATTTATTCATGTGCCAAATGGAAAAAGATCATCATACTCTGCTTATAGATTCGAATAATAAAAGTATTGTTTCACAAATAGACACATCATATTCAATCACCTCGTATCTGTATACGTCGAGGCTGCAAAATCTGTCAATCCCCTCAGTTTTCGTCGCACGACCGACCGCAGCGTTGATTTTCGTCACTCTAAATCACCAAAAAAAATCTCTTTGTCGCGTCGAATTTAATGATCGACGCGGATATTATAATGGAGGCGAGGTACACGACCGCGCGTGTATTCGAAACACGTTGCGTAAAACTCCACGTATGGTCAGCGGAACAGGGGATATATAGCATAATCTTTATTAGTCATTCGAGCTGCAAGTTCGAGGCCGTGATACGCATCGACAAATAGTCGGACTCGCAGCTAGAGTAGTAGAGTAGAGAGTAGATGTTATATATAACGCAGGGAATAATCAGTTGACTCCGCATTCGTGATCCACGCGGCCCAGTATCGTTTTCAATTAGTGGCTGCGTAGCGTAGCGCGCGCGAATTAATTTCAGGATCATAATGCAAACAATGAAGCCAACAAGCTTCGTACGTATGGATATCGGCTCGGTATATAGCCGTTCATCATCATCATCGTCGTCGTCGTCGTCGTAATCATAATCATAAGCTCTGCTACTGTACACGAATTTTCTCGACCGTACACAATAGCAGCAGCATATCGTGCATTATATTATTATAAAATAATTCATACGTACGTATACGTACAGCTGCTTATAACGATCAGCCTCGAATAGGCGATTAATTATATATCCCAGTCATTATTGTACCCGCCGCGCAGAGCTATGTGTCGAGGAGATGAGAATCTTTCGACTGCACTGCACACAGCCACACACGACCTATCCTTGGACTATATCTTTTACTTTTATTCTGATTAATAAAGCCCGCCTCGATAAAGAGTATAACGAAGTCGCAGCAATATAGTATCATTATATCCTTTACAGAAGCAGCAGAGATAGTTGGCCGATATCTGCGTGTCCAATATCTATATACTTACGCGCGAAATTTCAAACTTTGCGCGCGCGTGGCATATAGATGACCTACATCCTATCGCGCATAGTGCGGTGGGGGATCGATTTCACGCGCAAAACTTTTTAATCAGCGACATTTCGAACGACGATGACGACGATGATCATTATCCACTGCAGTTTTGCATGTAACCAGCCACGTAGTTCAATAATATACGTTATATTCGCGGACAACGAAGCCAATTCCGCATATAATATACGTAGCAGACACGCGAGAATCGGCCTTCGCGAGAGCCGCGTGTTACACTCGACTCGAGCTTTTTCGGTACTTGCCGATGTCGGCTCTCCTTCGACACCGAAGAGAGAAGCTCGAGAAGCCCTACTACACTTCTATACTATATGTCGCCGACGCCGCCCCCTGATTGTTCTCGTCGAAAAAGTAATTGCCACACGGCGCGCTGCGCGATTGGTGTTATATATACACAGTCGGAGCGCCCGAGGTCAGGATGAAAAGAAAAGAAAAAAAGAAAGTAAAAAAAGTACGCCCGAATTTTTTTCTCCAAATGATACTTCTCCGAGCTGCCGCACTGCTCCGTGTGTTGTGCCACGTCCAATGAAAACGAATTGCTGATGTATAAACTTCTCTGGTTCGCGCGTGTATGTGTGCGTCTGTTTATGTGTACGTGTGCATTACATTGATAGCTCCAGATAGAGAGAGAGAAAGAGAGAGTCTCGAGAGTTTCTCTCTCTCTCTCCGCGCTAAAGTAAAGTTTTTTTTTTATTTTTCAACGCAAGGCCGCCGCCGGGGCAAAAAATTGCGAAACAAAGTTGTGCGCGCGTGGGCATACAATTGGCAAGTTGAAAATTAGTAGTAGGAATTGCGGCGGCTGCCGAGCTGCTCGAGGGGGTGGTTGAAAAGCGTGTTAAATGATTTTTCTATACCTTTTTTTTCCACAACTTTTTTTTTCTATCTTTCTTTCATAGTAGCTAGCTTCTCACGCGTGCGAGAGGAGTCTGCAAGCGAGGGAATTTTCCTGTCCGGCAAACTGTCCTTTTATCTCTCTTTCCTTACTCCGAGAGAGTCCGATTTTTTTCTTCGGCAATTCGCAGTACGTACGCGTCGACGACGTTGTCTCTTTCACTTTTCCTTGTAAAGAGAGAGAGAGCTGACTCGCGCGCTTGGCTTGCAGCTCGTGAAAGAGAGGAAGAGAGAGAAGTAGCGACTCTTTCAAAAGGACACTAAACGAAAGCAGCGAGGGAATCTAATTCAAAAGTTACTCGATGAGGATGTGCAGCATAGAGAGAGAGAGAGAGAGGCAACTGCAGAGGGACTAGTCGCAGAGAAAGAGAGGTAAGAGGAGAGCAACGAACGAGCAGCAGAAGAAGTTTGTCGTAGTGCGTCCGTCCGCCGAGCAGCTATTGCGCGTGGCACGCGGATGTTCGTGTGCAAGGGGAGGCTAGAGCGTCCTCCCGGCCACGCCGTCTGGCTCCCCCCTTTACTCGCCGCCTCTTATATGGGTATAGTCCGCGGGGACTCTCGTAGAGGATTTACGAGCGAGCGACCGTCGAATATGTGAGCGCAGCGCAGCGGCCTAGACAAAGCGTCCTTTCAGCTCGTATATACTGACTACTAGCAGTACCTTTTCGGCCCCGCGCCGAAGCTATATCGCTCCAACTTCCAACTTTCAACTAAATTGCCTTGTAATACATCAGATAATAAAGATAACACGGCGCGTACAACGCGTCAGCGGGCACGTGACTTTCCACCTGCTCGCGCGTCAACCATTATAAAGGAGCGAGCGCGACACGACGGCCATCAATTATATCGGCGTAGTTACGCATAGCTGCCATTATAAGCACGAATAGAGAGAGAGAGCTATATCGTCGTTCTATATTATAAATACGAAATTGTCCTTTGACCCGCGACGACGACGAGACGCGATCGACTCGTAATGAAAATGTCTTTTCCCGCGGCGGCCGTTTATTGCGCTGAGAGAGACGTTGCTCCGATATGAATCCATATAGCAACTGTTTATGTGTATACAGAGAGAGAGAGAGAGAGAGAAGAGTAAATCTCGCGGTAAGGTAGATGGAATCGCGATGGTATATACAGGGGGAGGAGGAGGAGGAGGAGGAGAAAAAAGATTGCATTCGAAACGCGGCCCAGAAAATATTTTCAAAGCTATACGCGGCGCAGCGCAAATCGCATTGATATACACAGTACGCGAAGCGCAAACTGCGGCGGCTGCAGGGAGGGAAGGAGAGAGCGAATCGATTGGAAATAGCGTTTACTCGGATAAACACTGCCACTGCAGCAGCAGCAGCAGCGGCCAAAAGAAACTGCTTGAGATACATGAAAGCGACTCGTGCCGGGCTTTGCTCTCTCTCTCTCTCTCTCTCTCTCTCTCTCTCACTCCCAGCTACCAAATAAGTTTCGCGATTGGAAATGTGTCTTGTTTATGTACCGCTAGGCGGCCTTTCTTGCACACGTGATTGATTTATGTTCTGCTGTAAATATTTTCACGATTACAGCTTGCCCAAAATGTTTCATAATATACTCTTTGGTAGTGAACACAATGAATTAAAGTTTTTTGAGTCACTGTAGGTGGGTCGTTGAACTTGACTTTGTACCCCGATTCTGCTAAATTCTCAATTATTACATCTGTAGTTCTATAATTGTCTTCGCCGCTAAATTCGACAAATTTCATTAATAGGTATTCGATTGGATAGGCCTTGAAAATTTCTTCATAACGTGGATAATAATCGTCCGATAAGCACATTGACCTTTCTACTTGTGAAATAGCCCTTCTATCTTATATGGATATTCTGCAAATGTTTCATCATTCATCAGGATATCAATTCGTCTTCGATTATGTTCATTCCTTTTTCTTCTTGTTGGAGCTTATTTTGGCGATAATCAGCGCGGTACTTTCTGTGGCGAACTGAGTGAGTGTGTGTGTGTGTGGGGGGGGGGGGGGGTTGCCTGAGCAACGGCGTTGTTAGTTTTGTTTGCCTTGCGCTGCAACAAGTTATTCAGGTTTGAGTTGTCCTGCGAGACGGATTGATATTACTCGGTTAATAATAAAAAGTTATAATAAAAGTTTATTTAATTTAATTATACGTTTGTATTATTATTCTTGTTTTATTATCATAATTAAATTCGTGGATTAGCACAATTTAAGTCCATTTTTTTCTAACTTTTTAAATACATGAATTTCGGTGTTATTATTTGGTTGGCCGATTTAAAAGTGTTTTTCGACAATGAATTCACATAATATATTGTTTGAAAATCATCCACGAGCACTTATATTACATGCCAATACTATAAAAATAAATACACAAGTATTACGTGTTTATCTTCCTTCTATAAAGAATTCTCGACGATGTGTATAAAAGCGGCAAGGAAAAAGCAGTGCGTACACGGAAAGACTTTTGCCAAACGCCACCGGGTTCTGATGAGTGTGAACTAATATTGAAACTTGGATTTAATTAAAAGTAAACTTGCCTTATTTCGAACACTTATAAATATCGTTCTTTTTCATTTACTGCGAGTATGGAAATTTTGAAAATTTTTATAAAAGTACCTTTTGATTTGAAAAACTGCATCCAATAAATAAACAAATAAATAAATAAAAAATTTATTTACGCGATCCGAAAAATGCTGTATTTTTTATAATTTTTTTTTCATTTTATGAATTATAAAATTATCTTTAACAAAATGTCTATATTTCTGCCTGAAAAATGCAAAAGAAGATTTTACCCTTCTTTAACTAAATTCTTTGATCGGCACCTGGAATGGTTTAGTCGAGCCTCGAACCCGGCTTAACCACTCCGCGTGCACTGTAGTCAGAGGTGAATGCTTTAGACCACTCTGCCACTAGATGCACATTTACTTCAGCTAGTTTTTGAATATATATATGACTACTTTCTCTTTCTGTGATTATGTTTCACTTGACTAGCTTCCCAATCGCCTCCCAAGCTCGTCACGCCATCTATTGTCAACTGGGAGTACCATCAAAGCTACGATTCGACCATTTATCTCAGGAGTCACGTCGCTTTACGAGCTCCACTTATACGTGGTAACTGTCATGTGGATGCGCCAAATTCAGATACGGTGGAATTTGGCTCAGCTCGTCCTGTTGTGCTCATTTTAGCATGTTATCCGAGTCTTTTCAGCGGCTTGAAACAACCGCTCTTATATCGCGCGAGTCGCTGCAATTTCATTCCTTCTTCTTCTGTAGTTAGTTCTTAGCCATCCTTAGTGACGAACCATCAGCTCGTCCTACTTTTCCACCAACTCATCCTATTTTAAATTTTCAAATTCTTTGTAAAAAAGTTATATACGATATAAACATAAGTTTTGCTCGCACCCATCAATATGTCCCGTCAAAAATCCCGTCAAAAATCAATATTTTAACCAAATTTAGGAGCAAATATTGTCTTAGAAATATGGTTCATCAGCTTTATCTTTAACATGTACTTTTTCAAATCTTCGAAGGCCCTCACCCAAATTTGATGGGCACTATCCTTTAATGAGCAGACGCAAGTAGGAGTAACCCGTGTTTTGAATTTTCATTGATTTTATTTTAAAAACACTGTAAAATAAAAGATACACTTGTTAAATAGTAATTTACTCGACTATACCATTTAATTCTTTTAAAAAAATACAGAGTATTTAATCGTTTTCAGAATTCGAACGTGGAACATGTTCAAAAGTTTTTCTGTGTACAAACATGAAAGTATATATCGACTGCATCAGTTGCGATTTCAATGCAAATATGAATTATTTTCAAGGGTTTTCAGTTTCCACTCTTTCTATTGCGAGGCTAGGCCAAAAATAACTCTCGCACTCTCTCTGGCGTACTTTCTGCTACGTGGCAGGCGCATTTTTCAAAAAGCCACACCGAGAGAGAGAGAGAAAGAGAGAGCAGGCCAGCCCCGAAGTATTACAAAGATTTAACGTGTTAGAAAACCCCCAACGCGCCGAGCGGCGGCCTCAGGGGCAATGGGTGTCGAAAAATTATACGAGCAGCGGCAGCGGCCGCATACCGGCTGTGCTGCTGCTGCTGCTGCTGCTACTGCTACTACTGCCTACCGCTGCGGCTGCTACTTCCTAGTTATAGTGGCTTACTGCACTCAGCATTGGTTTTAGCTATTTGGTCAGCTGTAGAGAGAGAGAGAGAAAAACGAGTCGGCGAGTTTATCGTGGAACTAGCTTTTTCATTAGACGAGTCGGTGGGTGCAGCAGCAGCCCACACACACCTACACACACAGATATCGCATTAAAAAAGGGCGCAGAAAAATTTAGCTTGCAAATAAAAAAGGAGAGAGAGAGAGAGAGCGAGCGAGCGAGCTTGCGGGAAGCACGCGTTGGTGGTGCTGTACGAGCTGCTGCCTGCTGCGGCGGCACACGAGCGAGCGCGCACCCGAACGAACGAGCTGTGAGAGAGCGAGAGAGAGAGAGAGAGAAACGAAAGCAAGAAGAAAAAATTACGGATTAAAAAGTCGGAGGAAATAGCGAGAGGGAGAGAAGAGAGCTGCTGAATTCGCCATGCGGATGACCTACTTTTCGACTGCTGCTTTAGTTGCTATTATAATCATGACACACACTCGCTCGCTCGCTTGTGCGCGCCTTATTTCGTCTTCTTGCGATGGGCTCGGGTGTACGTACAATATGGTGGAATAGGGAGAAGATACTATCTATACATATATGCTCGCGCGCCCATCAGATGCGTACGTAAGGCAAAGTTCCTCCTGATGAGCGAGAGGGAGCAAATATTTTGATGCGTAATGTGTACTTTAGTGAATTTCTTCCATGCCTATATATTCCATCAGTCTCATTGGTATACGAAAATCTGCATCGCTCGCGTATTATTATCGACAAACAGCAGTCACGCGCAGTCGATTCATCGCCAAAAGCTTTCGATGTGCGGCTGATCGCGTAATAGGATGGATATATATATACGCGGGCGAGAGGTGGCAGTTGCGTTTAATGCGCGCGAGCTTGCGAAAGCTTATATAGAATCGAGCTGCAGGGGCTAACTTTCCTCGAGCTCTCCAACACTCGCAGCAGCAGCTCCACGCACGGATTACACCCAATTATTGCGGCCCAATTCCGTAATGGGACGTATAAATATGGCGCGCAATGATCCTTTGAAACGCGACGGACGCGGGCGATCGCTCCTTTATTAGAATTTGTCGTCGTAGCTCTCGCGATTATATGCATGTACGATCTATTATATATACTGTGTAAGTACAATATTTGTAATTGCGTCGGTGCAGGGAGAGAGAGAGAAGAAATGCTCAGGTGGCCGTTACAAAGTTCCCTGAGCGCGCGGAGCTCGTTATTCAAATGAGACGCTTCGCGGAGGTAGAAAGTTTTCTAGCGGAGCCTGCGTCTCGCGCGACAATCGGCAGAGAGTGAGAGAGAGAGAGAGAGCAAAAACACCCACACACACACACACACACACACATACACACAGCTACGCAGCCGCGAGTCGACTCGCAAAATCATAACAATCGACGATGCGCTCGAAACGATAGCTCCACCGCTGACTTCTCCCGCGGGAATGTGTGTATATAAATCGCAGAGATCTCTGACGCGACAACAATATATAATACGTGCTGCAGCTCTGCACACACACACACACACACACGCATACACAGAGAGGCTCGATTATGAGCAGGCGCGCGCCGGGGCTCACAGCCGAGTTTTAATTGGGAAAGCATGTCGATCTCTCTTATTTCATATACGGCACGCAGCTACCGCTACCGCTACTGCTACTACTCGACGCTTTTCCAGCAGCTGAACGACGACGACGACGACGACAGAACACTCAACGAGTAGTAGTGCCGCAGCTCCTCTTGTTGCCGCTGCAAATGAATTGGCAGCGGTGGCTGCGGGGGACGACGACGAGATAGAGAGAGAGAGAAATCCACGAGAGCCTATAATAAACTCCACGCGCCTTCCATCGTGTACATAAGTATTTATATATAAAATGAACTCGCGGAGTATACGTATAGCAGCGGCAGCAGCAGCGGTGGCTGCCTCATGAGTGGCTCGTTCAAGCTCTCTTGAGGCTTTTTCTCCTCTCTCTCTCTCTCTCTCTCTCGACAACGACAACAGCAACAACAACCTGGTGCAATATTGCCGCCACGCGCTGCACACTTTTTCGTACGGTTCAGGGATCGATCGATATATATACTCGATGAAACGGTGCGCCGTGACAACCGCACAATACAATTAATACGATGCGTGCTCCACTTATGTGTACACGATTGAAGAGCGATAATTATTTATGAGTGCTAGTTCCGTGCGCCATTTCGCCTCGATGGAAAAAGGTCGTGGTCGTCGCACTGCAGATTAATAAATGCGCTTTTATTCTGAATTTCTTCTCGCATTGGTCACATGGGCAATCTTTACGACCTTCGTGGATTGCCTTTTATTTGCACGCTAGCAAATGTGATTTGAATCCAAACATCGATGCCTCCTGGCAAATAGCAACTACTCCAGAATTTTTCGTACTAATATCCATGTCATTGCCTAAATTAACCAATGGATCTTTCTATTTAATATCACGAATTATATGAATGAGTAAAATTTACCTTCTGGTATTGTCTCATTTCGACGCTAAAGACAAAAGTCGTTCGATAATTTGTTTGGCTAGAAACATGCTCAGTTTTAAAGAGACGCTGTCGTGACTGTTTATAATCGTATTGTTGACAATTAAGTTTAATGTAATAACAATTATGTCAAAAATCTTTACTTAGAGATGATTGGAGAAATTTTTTTAGTCTCATGAAACCAAGTACTTGAAGAAACTTCCCAGCAATAGACAAAGTAAATTCTCACATTTATAACTATATAATCAAATTAAAACATGGATCAGTTTTGAATTTTTTAAAACTTATTTGCGTGGTCGGTTATCCGATTATATTACCATGGGTCAAAGACTTTTGTACTTAATCAAAATGGTGAAAAATTTTTACTGAGGTTGCTCTAAGGGGACGTTCCCATTGAAAATGAAAAAAAATCGATGCTATTTTTTATGTTAAAACGTTCTTTAACATCATAAAATAACCCTGTTAAAATTTTAGAACAAAATTCATAAAGAAAAAAGTCCTATAAAAAAATTTGTTATATGATTTTTTTCTTTTTTAGAAATTAACTCGCTGCTAGGGCCGCTTCGTCGGATTGTATCGAGCTGCAGTGGAGCGAGCACCTGTTAGTTTCGAGTCCGACAATTCGCTCGCTCAACCTTGTACCACTCATAGCCGAAATAAACCTGCTCAAATTCGGACATTATTGTGTTACCAATCTTTCGCTTTCTGGACCCCTCTTTCTCTCCTTTTCCTTGGCCTTGTGGATCGGCGAACCAGCTCCTCGTTGCGACGACGTATGGGGACGTCGTCTACTGATCACCATCAGTGTTTGAACTAGTCACCGCTAGATGGCGTCGACGCGGATCGTTTCTCGTGCATCAGAATGAGACTAGTTCTAGGCATATAAGAGAGGCGATCTCCTGGCATAGATGTACAGGCCTTAAGATGTCAAGTTCTTCTTCCCGGATTCTCTTTTGGAAGAGTGCGACGGATTGGAAAAAGAAGAAATTGTAGTAAAGAAACAGCGACAGAACTTCTGCGATATTTGCGAGACTGAGTTCTCGCAAAAATGGGCTTTAAAAAGGCACAGAAGAACTGTCCACGGTGGCGTCTTGAGTGCTCGTTGCGATCAGTGCAACAAGTTGTTTCGAGACGCCAGCTGTGTTAAACGACACAATGAAACGGTTCACAACAAACATCGGCCGTTTGCATGTGATTTATGTTCGCTATCTTCCACCCATGTGACCAATGTGAAAAAGAATTTAGGAACAAACATAACATGATGAGGCATAAACAAAAAGTTCAAAAAAATCCAAATTAATACGGTTGTGACGTGTGAAGGAACAAGTGATTCAGCGCTGCGTTCGGTTCTGGGCAGCTGAGACTACTTCAGACGAGCAACTCATGCTTTCACAATTAAATTTTTTAACTTCACTTGTGAAAAATAATCAATAATGAATAAAATATTGTATTAAATTGTAAGTGAAGGAGGTCAAACTTGATCTCATACTTAAAATTGAAACGCGCTGATGATTGTATTTCGGGGGGGAAAAAAAACTCATGTTTATTTATTCACCTCTCCTTTTGCCTCTCTCGAGGCTTCCAAAATTCCAAAACGAGGCACACCGTACTTGGATGCCCATTCGTTCTTCTCCTTCTCGGGTAATCCCTTACGTGCGTAGAATTTAAGACTCTTGATCAGGTCGGAATGGATAGGGGCCTTCAATGCTTTCGTTTCAGTTGGATCATCACCAAGGGCTGCTTTGAGTTCTGACATCAGCGATAGTTCATCGGAGGGTGACGATTCATCGGGTGATGACGATTCATCTGAGTCATCTGATCATGAAGATTCTGTCCAAGTCCCGAATGCAAACGCGGGTAAGACGAAGGAGAAGGAATCAAAGAGAATTAGGATAAGCTTATGACCTTTCACTTACTATTCGACCTACGACCTCTCGTCGGCCACGCGTGTCCCTTCCTCTCGTGAGTCCGTCTCGTCGCAGATCCGCTAAAGCACCTATATAAAGAACAATTGGGGACTAAGGGCTCATTCATACAGCAAATAATGACAACAAAATCGTTCAATCTTATCTCGATTTATTGGCTGCCAACCGTTACACGGCCAGAGTGGCCCGAGGACTTGTCGTCGGCGCTCTCGCGCAGCGGCACGTCGAGTGCGAGGCTCAGAGGGAAAGCAAATATACAAAGGCAAGCTCTCGGCCCGACTCACCACCTCCTCTGGGTCTGGTTACGGTCGCCTGGATGTACCCCGTCCTCCTGGAAACAAAACCGACAGATGAGAACCCCGGTGCCCGTAGTCCGCGCTTCCTGATGACGGTGATGGGTTGACGTTCACGTCGCGCACTCGAGCTCCCGTCGAGCCGACTGCTCTCCTCCCGAAGAGGGCTTAGGGTGATTCCACCCGCAGAGCTCGACCAAAAGTCGACCTAAACATCCAGAGGGTCACCCTGGATGTCGCGTTCACTCACACACTTACGCAGATCTATACTCGCAGCGCACAGTACACAATCGTACGATCTTGCCGAGTCGTAGGCAACTGAACTCTCTTCTCTTACACGACACGTTGACAAGACGTCAACGGCCTTCTCTCCTTCGATCGTCGCGCTC
>CACVKI010145759.1:2454-61875 GCA_902732785.1 Trichogramma evanescens
CCCCCCCCTCCCCCTACGTACACACACTCACGCCTTGAGATGCAGAGTAGAAGAGAGAAAGAGATATAGACCACTAGCACAAAATGGACTCGGATTTCACGTAGCGTGTTTACTAAGATTCTATATTAAGATATGTTGTTAGTATGTAAATTTGCATGTGTGGGTGTATAATACACACAAAGACGCTCTAACAGATTTATTATATAATGTTAGCTTATCTCTATGTAGCAAAAAAAATGTTGGAACAGCCCAAAAGCTTTTGATGCATAATGAAATAGACTTGTCGAGATCAAAACGCCCGACGAATGTCAAAAGTATCACGGATACGTTTGAAGTTTCAATAACATGGTTATTAAATTAATAATTGGTTAATAATTGTCGTTGAACTTGTCAAGTATAACGATAAAAAAAGTATCTTAAATAAATAAGAGTAGTCTACTTATAGTTAAGAAATGTTTACATTTCACATTTTCAAGTTCTCATGGATGAATTTTTTGTCGAATCGACTGGGGGCAGATGTTTTAATGCTATGCATTTTGAAGTAGTTTGTTGAAAAGTTATTTGTAACAAAAAATCATGATTTATAGAAGGCATGCGTAGTTATTGAGATTTTTTCAATTTTTCAGGTACTGCATAGCGTCATGTATGGACAGAAAAAACGACACATTCTTTGCGTAAACTGTAGTGGCTCATTTAATTCTATATAGATTATCGGAAATCCTATGAAAAACAAATCATTGACTAACTAATTCCGTCTCTCTATATGCAAATCGTTTTACCTCTTTTCTTTTTCGTTCTACGCTTCTTTCTTACACATTAACATCGCCTAAATTTATTTGCCCCTTTTTGAAATTTTATTGAGTACCCCTCGTATCGCATCGCATCTTTGCCGGGCGCAGTCGAGCGCACACGTTCCCTAATTTATTCTTGGAAGATCGCCGATATCTTATTTATTATTATTTTTTTCTCTTCGCTAATCGATGTCGTCTGAAATTCAACGATTAAATCGACGCCATCTCGATTGTCTGTTGTGTTTCGTTGCCGCGTGGATAACTCGCAGGGCGACGAGATTTTTGTTACCTCACGCGTCACTGCACTTTTCTTCGCAGCGACGAAGGGAGGAAGAACTTTACCCGGCGATTGCCAATCTAAACCATATCTTGGACAATCTCTATAGCCTTTGGGCCACATGCGTTGTTGTTGCTACTTGGAAAAACGAAGAAGCAGAAAAATAATCAAAACTTCACTGCCTATAAATCAAGATATCGACTTTTTGAACTTTCTGCAATTGCATAAGAATTTTTATTCACAAACCTGTACCCGTGTGCCATGAGAAGATGCTTCTCTTACGTGTATGAATCGTCTGCGCGGAGTTTCAAGTTATCTAGTTGCGTTGATCTCTTTCTCTTTTTTTTCTGTCGACGCCAAAGAAGTACAAAAAAATAATTCTCCTATCCGTAGGCTGCATCAAAAAAAAAAGGAAAGAAGGAGAGAATAAGAATAAGAAGAGCAACAAATGGAAAATAAAGGGCCGATCTCGCGCTCGTCTTCGCCCTCGCGTTTTTCTCGTCGTGTACATTTGAAAAAAATGTTGCTGCGTGTGTATGGGAAATGAATAGATCAAGATCGGGTCAGAAGAAGCTGCGATCGCAAACGTATTACGTACATAATGCACGCACGAATATATCCAATACATACACTCGGCCATCATAGGCAACGGGAATTCATGAAAAGAGCATCCGTCACTTTTCCTTCGTCATCAGCTGCTTTGAATAAAAGCACGAGCGTACAACGTACGAGAAGTAATGTAGCAGTCCCTCTTTAATAAAGTCCGATGCTGGTCTTGTTAACGCGTTGTAAATATACTGACTGCGATGCCGTTTAGCTCGTATACGCATGTATTCGCGGCGCGGCGGCCCATGTTGCCTGTACATGTGTGCCGAGACTGGAGCAGCTATACGCATTATACATATAAAAGCCGCTAATCTGCCATTGTCGATGCTCCCTGGCGCGTAATACAGAATCGAAGGCAGTAGCAGCATTTTTTTCTCGGGCTTTTGTGCTCGCGATACATACTCACGATCTGTCCAAGTCGCGTACACGCGCACGTTCTATAATACATGTAGCAACGGTCGTTATTTTCCTCTTTGCAATGGTTTTCCACCATTTATACAAACAAAAGTAAGGACTTGTATTAATTATTTTTCAAACGTACAGTCAAATAAATGCACTTGATATAACATTTTATGCGCGTATATAGTGGAAAGGACTCGCGCGATATACCTCATACAAGACGAGGTGTTGAAGGGATGACGCCCACCTCTACAAAGCTTCCTTCAAATTACATTCCCCAAAGGTAGAGGCGCATTTCTCTCGCTCTCACTCACGTGCACGCATTCGAGTATATATACTACATACACAGAGGCAGACACAATGCGCGATCGCAACTTGAATTCCAGGAATGCTATGACGGCACGTCGTTACTAAACATACTACTACAACTCTAGTCTATATAACTCGGCAGAATTTCTCATCTTGCCTCTTCTTCGCTCCCTTCTCTCCTCCTTGGCATAACTCCGCGTGTTTATAGAGATAGCGATGCGCCGCCGCTGCTGCTGTGTAAGATAAGATTTTCCACGCTATCTCTTTGCAAGCTCTTCGTCTTCGTCGTCGTCGTTGTTGTCGATCTGTGCCCTCTCTCTATCTCTATCTCTTTCTCGTAAACATATATAATACGCACCAGCGGGCTTGTGCTATAAGGGTGCGCGATGAAAGCTAAAAGGCAAACCTTTTAGCGAAATACGAGAATCCATCAAAAGCCTGAGAATAGAGTTGAAGTGAGAGCGACGAAAAAAAGGCAAAGAAAAATGAAGAAGAACAAGGAGCCCAAGCTCCTTGTGCGAAGCTCCTCCGTCGCCTCCCCCCACACCCCAGCAGCTTGGCTCAGCTAGCGGGGCCTCTTAGTACTTTATTGTATACGTATTAAGGCTAAGAAAGTCATCGTTGCCTTCTTCTCTCCGAAGCGCTCCGTCTAGGACTACGATGTGCATGTCCCTAAAGCTTTTCAGTTTTTTTGTTTTCCTTCGCATCCCTCTTTTTCATCCAACGAACTCGTCATCGTACCGGTCTTCGTGTTATGTACTGGTGACGAGGAAAAAAATATATTATATTCTTTTATACGATAGCGCAGGAAAATGCGTCGAGTAACGTAAAAGCTTTTCTCTTCTGTTTCTTCGTCTTATTCTTCCTCTTCTTACGTTTATATACGGCGCACTGACTCGCTCGAGCTCGTGTTGTTGTTTTTTCTTTTTTTTTCTTCCTATCTTTTTTTTTTTGTTTCGTCGAGTCACGCGGATAATGGTGTGCGCACTTCGTGTAAGGGCAATACGATACCGGCTGCCACGGGTACTATCGCGCTTCGCTCGCGAGCTCTATACCAATCGTTCGTCGTAGCTGTCTGTGTATATTTACACATATCTCTCTCTCTCCTTCTTCGCTACGACGAGGTGGCGAATAATTTATTTTTCTCTCTCCTTTCTATTGCACGATAGGTTGAAGTTGCACATAGAAGTAAAAGAAAGTTTACTCAAGTTTTATCAATTGAAAAATGTCTTCAAGTTACGAAGAGCGCGTGAGTTGATATTACTCAAGCTCGAGAAGCGACGAAAAGCTTTTGAAGAAGGGAAAAGCGAAATTTACTAATAAGTCGTGTGCATCAACCTGCGCCTGTCGTTGCCTTAAACATCGAATCAACTGGCGCGTAAATCCTCTCGTCTATAATATGACTCTACTTATGTATAGACTCCAAAGCGCATCAAGCGTAAATGCGGGAAGAGCAAAAAAGAGAAAAAATAATATGCGTTGTGCGTGCGTTCGTGCTGACGAGAGAAAGAGAGAGAGAGAGAGAGAGAGAGAGAAAGAAAAAAAGCATTTTCGAGAGGCTGCTGCGTTGTGTGTGCGTGTCGCGGATACGTTGAATATAAGAAACGTCAGGACACCCGTGGGGGAGGAGGACAGAGAAAGAGAAAGAGAGAGAGAGAGAAGAACAAGTTGTAAAATGAGACGACACATTATTCTCGACGTGAGAACCAGTTCTGCGGTCTGCGCTCAAACATGCACGTATACATGTATGTGTAAGGCCGGAGTTGCGCTGCCGTATAGCCGCGCTCGTTTCTGCGGCCTTTCTTCGTCGTCACCTGTAAAATTTATGTAAAAAGCCACGCGAATTTATCAACACGGACGCCTATTATTATGTCTAGGATTCCGCATTGTAACGCAATGTCCAGTACGCCAACCACACGCAAGTGTGCATGCGGGTAAATTTTGTAAACACTCGTAGCAGCGCAATTACGCGACGACACGTACCGAGAGCAATGCCAGTGCCTCGTGCTGGCGCAATTATTCGTCAGATATATAATAAGCAAAATAAATATCGATTACCGATCGATCTCAAAGTTTCGCGGGCTTTTCTCGCGCGCACATGCACATCGGAATATACAATTGCGTTATCGCGATTAAGTAATAATTTGCGGTATTATCCGCAACTGTCTCGCTAACGCGCGTTGCGTATTACGCACAACGGAATTGCCTATTTTATCTGTTCCCATGGGCGGTGCCACAGTTTTCTAAAATTTCCTTCGACACGATTAATTTATAAAAGCTCGCGCATATTTTCGCACAATCAAGACTCAATCGGCGTTTGTTATATACTTTTTGCACGCGACGCATAACTTAGCCATGATCGCACACGTGCTCGATTCTGAGAATGCATGTAGTTGGTAGGTATATAGCGTGCACATGACGAGCGATAAGCGTGTCGCTGGAGATATACACACACAACACACAATAATAATATATATAAGCTCCGTATTAAGAGATCCCAGTGGCCGTGAGCATAATGGAGTTGAGGCAGTTTTTCAAAGACCAAGACATTGTGACATTAAAAAAAACGCATTAACAAATATTTTGCACTTTTGTAAGGGTAGACAAAATTCAACGAATAAATCAAGCTCCAAGCGATAACGAAACTGTTGATCGACGGGGTGCAGGATGAATCTCAGCTCGTCCCCTTATACATAATTGGAAATAATCAATCGATACGTTAGCCAGATCGATCAGTGTTTATAGTCGTCATTATCATCGTCATATCGAGCGAGAGTTGCTAAAAGCTTCGAGGTAGCATCAGCACGCGCAAAGCAAGAGAGATAGCATGCGTGTGGCTAGTAGTGGTAGCTTAACAATCTCTCTCTCTCTCTCTCTCTCTCTCTTTATGTATCCTATAATATAATATATAATATATATAGGGTAGAAAATGAGCATCGGCAAACAGAAGAGGCTCCGTCTCTCTGGCTCGTAGTACATTTCAAGCGTATATAGCTTACTGTACCAGCCGCCCATCATTCGCACCCTAATGATTCGGGGGGGCACGTTTATGTATACATGTATATTATATACGGTACATTTGTGTGCGGCCGTTCCAGCGAGAGCAGCAACAGCACACCCCTTGACAGCACAAGCGAGAGAGCGAAGAACATCCAGCAACAATCCCCTTTCATCACGGAACAACGGCAGCGAGAGAGCGAGAGAGAAGAGCCCGTGTATGCTATATGCCTGTATACACATTCGGCTCATGTCTCTCTCTCTCTCTCTCTCTCTCTAATTAAGCGGCTTCTGTGTATTTATAGCATACACACAAGCGTGCAGTCCGCAGTACATAGCATACGTCATAACCGGATTGTGTGTACACGCATGCTACATACAGGCCACACAGTCGGAAACGTACGGAGCACGCTATAACGTAATATACGGGCAGGCACTTCGCTCCGTAAGGACGTCAAGGATCCCTGTGTACATATACACATACCTTTTTGCAGTGCAGCAGCTAGTATACCGTGAGCAGCAGCAGCACCACCACCACGTGATCCACGATGGGCGGGGGTGGTACTGCTGCTGCTGCTGCTGACTGATGGTGGTAGTGGCAGCGGCGGCACGGCGCGAGGACGCCAGCCACCAGCAGCCTATGGACGGCCTGCAGCAGCGAGCGAGAGAGAGAGAGAGAGACTCGTGGAGTGTGTGTATATACGTGCCTGGCGAGCGGCGGCGCGAGAGGCAATCACAAGCAGAGCTCCACAGGCTGCTGCAGTATCAGCATCTCTTTTCATACGGTGACAAAATATACAACGCATCCTTCGAACGAGCTCCGAATTTTGCCTTCTCAGCGACGTTTCTTTTCCCCTTTTTTGTTTTCCTCGCTTTCCTCGTAGCTCTCGATGCCGTGCACGCGTCTGTCATGTAAAAGTCTTGGCTTCCGTTGATCGTGCGCCCAGAAAGAGACAAAGAGAGAGAGAGAGAGAGAGAGACACGCGAGTGATAGAGCGAAGAAGTAATTAGAGCCAAGTGATTATTATGTTCGAGTGAGCGAGGTGCACGAATATTCCGTGCGACGATTTCAATACACGATCGCGCAGTGCTGTGTGCACAGGAGCTTGTGCGTGTGCAGCAGAGAGAGAGAGAAAGTGTGCCAGTGAAGTGGCGTGCAGCGAGAACAAAACGATTTCAAAGCCGAAGATTAAAATATTTGCGGCGACTGCTCCAAGATTTTTTTGCGCCGCACGAAGAGTCACCGGCTTGATACATACCCCCTTTTGTTTGGGCTCCATCGGCCAAGTGCTTTTCATGCCTAAGAAAGCGTGTCTGCTCTCTCGAGTGTGAGTATTGTTATTGAGTACACGTAATTGCCTACCGACCCTTGTGCACAATTTGCTATTATTATACATTCAAATTCATCACCGTATCTCAACCCTCGCCGACGAGTGTGAACACAAAAATGAATCAATCAATTTTCAATTGTACTTTGTCAATCGCGTTTTAAAACGCATATCGTATGTCTTACAAATTAAATATACACATGTGTCGGTCGCGCACCCTCCAATTTTTACGCGCTGCACATACACTCGAGAACGTATTACGGATGCGAGGAGCGAGCTAGCGCTGCACCGGACGCCGCAAAGGATGGCACAACAAGTTCCCGAAGGAGTATACATACCGCGCTGATATCCGTATCAGTGCAGCAGCGACCTGCGTACATGTCGCACGGCACGAGATACAGAGTAAAAAATGAAGCCGGTGTAGCGTATACGACGCGCCTCGCAGGTGCCATTAAACTCCTTGAATAAACTTGGTAATTTGCATCCTAGATGTGCCGCTGCAGCTACACTCTGTATGTATTTGCGCGCGGGCGTACAACAACATATATCTGTATATGTGTTGGACGGGCGGATATAGTTGCCTCGAATTCGCGCCTTGCGCACCGCCTATATAGCTATAAGGATGCAGATAGTGTCAGAAGCCATAAACGTCATCGAACATTTGGTGCGTAGCACCTCTCCTCTTTCGCCTTATACGTTCTATGTATATTACACGTACCCCTTTCAGAGAAATTTTCGGGAATGAAACAAAAAAGAATAAAAGCTTGGTACGGCTCGTTAAATTGCCTAGAAATACGATCCCACGCGTGGTATGCGTTACACTTTCGATCGAAATGAATTTTTTCTCGCGTACATACCGAGCGCGATTTTATATATTCTTTTATACGATGAAAAAAAAACGTCGTGCTCTCGAGTCCTTTAGCGAGAGAAGCCGGCATCGCGTGCATACTCTCCTTTACTGTTCCGATAAAAGAAATCACAAGCGCTTTGATTCGCGCAACGGCCACGATATTACGTCACTCTGTTTGTTAACTCGGACTCTACTCGACTCATACAGAATGCCAATACAAGTAGCCTTTCCCCAGCTCTTCTGACAAAACAAAAGTCCATTTCTCGGTAACTCGCTCGATTGTGTGTGTGCTTTTTAATTGCTTTTGTCGAAGCCGAGCTGTATATTTGATTTGTAACTTTTATCGCGACGCGTAACGGATCACAAACTTCAGGAGAATATTTTCGGCCTCTGGCATTCGCTCCTCTCGTGTTACGCGCCCGAGTCGACCCGAAAATTCGCGTCCTTTTCCTTCAGTTTTGGATATGGATTAAAACATAATGCGATGGATATCCATTAGCGCGACATTTCCGTCACTCACCGGATGTCATTGACCTTAATGGTTGGACAGCAACTCAAGTAACTACTGTACATGTACTGGTCATCGGGATTTTCTTCGGAGCATCTGCCGCTAACTGTTGGCTCTTATTGCAGCGACATTCTCCACGCACATAGCCATTAGACTGAACACACACGAGCATAAGCCAAAAAGTTACCGAGCCATTGACATTTTCCCATACAGACATATTGTGTGAAAATTACAGCTGCAAAGCCAATCACAACTGTTAGTATTTACAGGAGACTTTTTAGCACCGTGTTATGTATTTCCCATCGAATTGAAACTTTGACTTGTGCCGCACAGCAGCCGTAGACAGCGTATGCTATATTGTACAAGCATAATTTATAAAGCTGCGCTTCGACGCGTTCGCTCGTCTTCTATATTAATTCACTTCGTTAGCCGGCTAATGTATTTTAATTGACGCGTGCTGTCGAAGGCGAATGCCGCGCATGTACACAATAGAGAAGTGTCAGCTCGTGTCTGTGTATAGCGTACAGCAACTCGCACACAGACGTCTGCGCTAGGCGTCAAGGTACATACAGCCGCACTGCCGCAGCACATCCCGTCATTTGTGTGCAGCGATTAATTGTGCCTAAAGTCGATCATCGGCTGGGCTTCTTCCCTCGCGGAGGCGATCAATTTTTCCATGTATATTAAACAGGCAGCGATGTATGTGAAAACTTGTACGCGCCGTAAAGGTAAATATACCCGCGAACGATAATCCGATTACGTATACACGACGACGACGACGACGACAATCGGTTTTGTAGCTTTTAAAACTTGAAGCTCGAGTGAGTGGCTTAACGAGATTACGCACATAAGCGCGACAATTCGTTTGTCTTTTCGTAACTTTTTGCATCCACTGTATACACGTGCTCCAATATATGCACTCGCGGCGCGCATGCATTATAAAAGTTGAAATTCAATCGGGAGATTATGAAATTTTCTATAACGCGAAACTTGAGGTGCCTGTATACACACACACGTGCATCTGTAAAAATAAGAAATAATCGACGTGTCTTAGAGCCGAGATACTCGCATAAGTAAGCCGTGACAAGAGTAATGCAATAACGAAACGTTTCTCACAAGTATATCGTTACCTGGACTACATTTTTTCAAGTGCAGTGCAAAAAGTTATCCGACCGGGAGCTTGGACTGCAGCACATGCATAACTATGCATCGTACGATCGAGTCTTCTTTTACTTTTCTTTCGCTGGAAATGAAAAGCCCGCAGTATTCAGAAAATGTTTGTACATGGTATTTTTCGCTTTAGCGCGAACGATTACTCGACTTTTTTCTTCTTCTTATCTCTCGAGATGTATATGTGTGCTATTTTTCTCTCGACTTTATGTTACTGTCAAGAAGATCCCCACGACGACTCATTCGCTAGCGATTTTTACTGCGATTCAATTCGACGCTGTACAATAATCATGCTACATTCGAGGTTTCCAAGATGCGTGTACACAAATTTGCCTCGAATTAAAAAGTGCTCGTGCAAGCGTCGCGACTCTTGCGAGGGTTGGTCTTGTGAATCCAATCCCTATCGCACCTTGCGCGTCCGCCGCCATGAATTCGAGTTTCCATTCTACGTATAGTCCGCTTAATATACGTATATGAAGTTAAGACGTGCACAACGCGAACGAGTCAAAGAAGAAGAAGGAAGAAGAAGGGCGGAGTCCTTGCCCTACACACGCGAGCTGCGATGCACAGGTATACGTGCACATAAGTCAAGCTCTGTTTGTTGCACCTATATACCAAGGCGGACAAGATAGTGACTTGGCAACGGGGGCCTCTGGTATATGCGTCGTGTAACTCGCGTAGTATGTGTGCGTGCAGTACCTAGGGCCCCTCCTCGCGCATTGGCTCGTGTGCAGGACGCACCGATCACGCCTTCCGATTCGTGTACCTGTATGCAACGCGCTCGCCCGCGTCTGTACCTATCTGTGCAATGTATGCCACCGTCCCCTCCAGTACCTTACCTTACTTGCCGCGTGCGTATCTTGTTTACCAACACTCGCATACGTGTGCTGATCTTGTATGAATTTGACCGGAAACCAATAATATTGTATGGTTGCCTTACATGCTGTGTATGCAACGCGACCATGACGTTTTCGGGCCTCTTTAATTCTATCTTAAATTTTAATCTACACATCCTAATTTCCCTTCTTCCGGCCCTTTGGCCAACAACAATAACATTGATTCGGTTACAAAATTTTACCACGAGAAAATAATATCTAAATATTTGTCTCTTGATTTCTAGCTGGATCGCCCAAGACCATCGCGAGGCTCTAAGACGTTAAAATCTAGCGATTATCAACGCCGTTACTCGCTCCTCGTTTTCATTCCTTCCTTTCTTCCTTTCTTTCCTTCGAGCCTATCGTCGTCACTCTGTCTTAAAGGCCAAGTGATATGTTAACTGAAGACAATGACCCGACCAAGCTAGCTGGGGTCTTAGACAATACCGGCAGCGTCTCTTCTTCGTCCGAGAGCTCGATTCAGCAGTCTCGTGCCTCCAACAATGGTAAGCTCGCACCACCTTATTATCCAATGTACTTATAGTAAGACTAATATCTGACTTGTATTTTGTGACCTTCATTTATGTCATTATATAATACAATTAATATAATACAACATAAATGCCCCTTACACGATAACTTCTTCCACATGTTACTGAATAATAAGGTACGAATTTTCTTCTTTTTGTCTAAATATTATGGCTTTGTACGGGAAGATGAATATTTTTTAATCAACACACATTTTCTGAATCATGTCCTCCAGTGACTCGAATTACCTCAAAATTTGTTATGCGACACACTAAACCTGTATGAATGTAACTAACTTTACTTACTTACTTACGGGTACGACAAATTGACGTGCTAAGCATCTAGCGGTGACGCGTCTATACTTCACTTATAAAAATGTGCAGTGGAATCTGCTTATTATATCCTCGGTTAATATGTCCAAAACACTCGATCGGTAAACATTTACATAATAGTATTGAATTCGGCCTCCATCTATAAACTGACCAACAGACAAGAATGTTTCACCATGAATAAAAGAAAATATTTATTAATCGAAGATAAGCTTAATTTATTCAAACATTACGATAGTGAATGTTCATCATTAAGTCTATCTCAAACGGCTGTGAAACTTGGTACCTTGTGAACAACCCTTGCGGCAAGAGCCTTGCCAGATTATTATTACAAAAAAGTGATTTAGAACATTCTGTAATTGATAATAAAAATAAAAAGGAATGGCTAAGATGTAGACGTTGAAAAAGTATTGAAAAAATAGTTCGTGAGTATCCGCGATAAAGACGCAAGAGTTAATGGTCTTATAATGAAACAAAAAAGCAGAAGAACTAGCCAAAAAGCTTAGCAAACCAGAGTCTTATGAAAATTATATAGAAATTTTTTTCCACCGTATGTTATGGCCAGTTGCTTAATATGGCAAAAACCCCTTGGTCCCGGCGTATCCATAATAAGCGGATTCCACTGCATTTCCCCGCTAATTTGAAAAACAAGAGAGAACAGAATTACTTGAAGTACTCTTAAGTAGGAAAGATTAATAAATATTGCCCCCTGTCTTCTTTCAAAGCAAGTTTGGAATACTGTTATCAATATACGACGAGGGATTGTTCAATCGCAAAAATACTGAATATCATCGCCCAGGAGCAAGAAGGAATTTCAATAAACTCAATGGGTGGAGGCAAAAAGGTACCAAGTATGTTATAAGATTGGAACTTAAAACCTTTTCGCCTCCGTCTATTGAGTTTATTGAGATTCCTTCCTGCTTCTTGTCGACGATGTAAATAATCATAAGAATAAATTGAAAATCGATCCACGATCTCTTCACTCAACTACGACAATAACACTATTATAAAAACGATAAAAAAACGGAGCAAAGAGATAACTAAGAGAAATGTTGATGTGTCGAAAACAGAAGCCGAGGTCAAGAACGAGATACAAGACTGCCCAGACGCCGAGAGCGTGCCTGGTGGCGAGCTCTACATCGACGAGAACGCCGACGAGAAGGAGCACGAGTACGCCGACCCGATGGACAAAGTGGACTACGGCTCGGCCGTCTACAATCCCACGCACTTTTATCCTAGGTCAGTATATAAATAGCCGATCACAAAAGCAATTGTTGCAAAATTGACACTTGGTTTTTTGTTGTCACCCTCAGCATATACAATTCAGCGTCGTGCGGCGGCATAACTGGCCCCAAAGGCTCGTCCGCGCTGCCGAGCTCGTATCTGAGCTCCTACACGGCGCCGAGCTCGATGACGCAGTACTCCACGTACGGCTACAACAGCGGCTCCACGGGCTTCACCGGCGTACCCCAGAACATATCCACGGCTTCCCAGGTGCAGTCGACTTTTTTCATCCAACCTTTTTCTCGATCGAAACAAATAAATACAATTGTTATTTTACTTTGATGCAGAAGCTCGATTACACTGCCTACAGCACGTCGCTCTACAGCAACGACAGGGTTCCGCTGCAGTATCCAGGATATTACTCGGTACCGGGATACCACACGTCGCCGGCCTCCTTCAACATAAGTAATTTAAATTTCGTCGGTGAGTACGAGTAACAGACTTTTCCTTTTTTCTCCGCAATTAGCGCGTTATACTTATCGTATGATCGCCCGCGACTTTGTTCGCGACTTAGCCGATGCGAGCAGCTATATAATGAATCGGTTAATTCGAAGTCTAGACTGACTCGATGCGTCGCAATGCGTGGCTTACACATAAGATAATAAAGACATTTGACGCGGCAACTTTGCTGGATATTAAATATTTTTCACGACTTTTCAGTTTTCGTACTTATTATCAAGTAATGTATTTTTATTTCTATTTTTATTTTGTCCCCCCCTTCAGATTCAAGCAAATCAGCCCTGACGTTGGACGGAGCGCCTCACGATTCGAACGACCTGACCGCGAGAGACGCCGCTGGCATCGAAGGTATATTACATTCATCTATATTATTATTTCTTTCATTTCCGAGCGCGCAAATAAAATTTTGCAAAAATAATGTACCATATGAAATCGAAAACGAAACTGCAGATCGCCATTAATGACAAAAATTGACTATTTTCCTATTTCGATGCACGCCGACGATCAAAACAAAGTCGGATGATGCTCTCGGTCGAACGGGATTTATACGAGTAAAATAAATATCGTGTGCATAAAAAGCTGCATCGAAGCTGCTATAACAACACCGAAAAGCGCCGAGTTTGCAGTAATGAAAATTCAAGCTTGCGACTCGCAATACAATACTCTCTCGCTCGGCATTCCACTCTCTCTCTCTCTCTCTCTCTCTCCGTCTCTTTCTGCTTCTCTCTGTAACGCGCACAAAATGACAAAAAAAGTACGAGCGGCGAGCCGCGGGTGTGCGTGGGTCATTCACACTCTCGCGCGAGCCGTCGTCCGATAATGATCGTATCAGCCTGTGACTCGACCACTTCGACAGGTTTAGGCGGGGTCGGCGCTGGCGGAGGCGGCAAAGCCTGCAAACGTGGACGCCGACAGGCCAACAGTCAGATCGGCGCCGGGGGAGGCTTGAACAGCGGCAGCAACGTCCTCCCCGGGGGACAGTCGGCCGCGGCGGACACGACGGCTCCGGGCCCCGATCGCATTTTCATCTGGGACCTCGACGAGACCATCATACTCTATCACAGCCTGATGACGGGCGCGTACGCGCAGGCCCACAACAAGGACCCGAATCTCCTGGCCACGCTGGCCTACAGGCTCGAGAACATGATCGTCGCCCTCACCGACGAGCACTTCTTCTTACACGATATCGAGGTGAGCAAACATTGGAATTTCAATAGGAAAATTGATAAGCACGTTTAAATGAGTCAATATAATTGTGTACGTCCGGCAGAGCTTGCGAACGCAGGACTGCGAGCAGGCGCACATCGACGACGTGGCCTCGGACGACAACGGCCAGGACCTGAGCAGCTACAACTTCGGCAGCGACGGCTTCAGCTGCGACACGAGCTCGAACGGCGGCGCGGGCGGAGGCGGCATCTGCATGCCCGGCGGGGTACGCGGCGGCGTCGACTGGATGCGAAAGCTGGCTTTTCGCTACCGCAAGATCAAGGAGACCTACACGTCGCATCGCAACAACGTCGGGGCCCTCCTGGGGGCCAACAGGCGCGAGCAGTGGCTGAGTCTGCGCGCCGAGATCGAGGCCCAGACCGACAGCTGGCTCACTCTCGCCCTCAAGTGTCTCAACATCATCGCCAAGAGGCCCGACAGCACCAACGTCCTCGTGACGAGCGACCAGCTCATCGTGACCCTCGGCAAAGTCCTCGTCTGCGGCCTCGGCGGTATCTTCGGCATCGAGAATATCTACTCGGCTTCTAAAACCGGTTAGTACGTGCGTTATTCGTCGTCTATGCTATCGAGACTCGCTTCTTATCTGAGCCAGTGATCGCTTGCAAGAGAGATGCGTCCGAGAGATATAAACGCGTGTGTGTGCCGTGAATGCGGAATTTCTCGTAAATTAATTTTTCTTCCTTTTGCCAGGCAAAGACAGCATCTTCAACAAGGTGAAGGCGCGCTACGGCCGCGGCTGCACCTACGTGGTCATCGGCGACGGCGCCGAGGAGGAGACCGTGGCCAAGGCGCACATGCTGCCCTTCTGGAGGATCAAGGGCCACTCGGACATCAGGGCACTCTACAACGCCCTCGAAATGGACTATTTGTAACGCGTCTCACTTTTGCCAACGACTAAATCTATTATACTGCTCGAGATCATTCGATTCGTAAAGTACAAACAAGTAGAATATTTTTTAAGGCCAAGAGATTGTTTTTACTTAAAATTTTTTCACGCGACGTTATACAAAATTAAGGGGACGGCGGATTTCGAGACATCTTTACGAGTTGATTCAATTTTAGCTTTTAGTATAATGAAAGTATATATGGACAAAGTACGGAGCTTGAACGAATGTTGGCTGATTAATTGAATCGAGAAATTAAAGTAGCGAAGAATCAAAACTATTTTCGCCGTTAAACTTTACATTATTGTTCATTAATTAATTTATCGAGTTAATTTTATCGTAAAAAAAGAAAAATTAGAATGTAAGGTATCATCCTCTGTACAGACAGATAAGACCAAATATGAAAGTAAATATGAAAGTAAAACTTAAAATAACGGAAAACTTAATGAAACATTCTTATTATCGAGATGAATTGTTTTCTGAACCGAACGTAAGATAGAATTAGGCGAGCTTTTTTTATTACTTATACGAATGTTTCAATGATGAGAGAAAGAAATGGTGACTTTAATGAATGTGAAAATCTCGCGAACTTACGTAAGTGTGCGTGTACTTAAGTATAACAGCAAAAGATCGTTTTAATCTAAAACTACTATTTTATCTGTGCAATCGTGCGCTCTATGATGAGAAAAAAAATGACCTAACGTCACTGTGATTTTAAGATAAAAATGAATTCATATTTATGCTGCTTTCTTTTGCGGTAAAAAAAATTAAACGCACTCAACAATATTATTTATGCATTAAATATTTAAGATCTAAATATATTTTCCTGCAAATAACCACGTCGAGCAACTAGTCGAACGTATGCGAGAATTACTTCCTTCGAAAATGAATTTAAAAAACTGTTCAAATGATCGTAAAAATATTGTGCACTTTATACAATTTACTTCTGAGAAATAAAAGTTTTGTTCGTAAAAATGTAACATAAAATTGATTATTGTAAACGATTTGCAAGAAGAATATTATACATTTATGGCAAAACTATCATAAAAAGATTTTTTTTCTAAATCAATGGGTTTTCATTAATTCAAATAAATGTATCCAAAAAATATAATTTTATACTTAAAAATATTGTATTTCGATGTTTTACAAACTTAGTACAAGAAAATATTTTGATATTTAGTCATCAAGTCTTTTTATTGAATCAATAACTATGATTCATAGCCGTTTATAACTGTAATATCACGTAGTTTAAGGATAATTTAAACTTCATTTTCTTTAGAGATTCATCGTGACGTTCAGGAACTATGCCGCAATAGCATACGTGGGT
The DNA here is from genome assembly GCA_902732785.1 of Trichogramma evanescens. Lineage (NCBI taxonomy): Eukaryota > Metazoa > Arthropoda > Insecta > Hymenoptera > Trichogrammatidae > Trichogramma > Trichogramma evanescens. The sequence goes on from CACVKI010145759.1 coordinate 18,603, forward strand.
GCTGTCAGAACACCACAATTATTATCTTTTTGAGCCATTAATATGTAACCGTCGTTACCCCAGTAATTAGACCAAGAATTTTTAACAAGCCAATATCCTTTTCCATTCATCGTTCCATATCCAACGGCTAAGACAGCATGATCCAGTGACATTTCGGTATTTCCTATTCACGAAATGTTAATTAGATTTCAAAAATAAATTGAAATATTCAAAGAAGACAAATGGTCATTACCGCATGATGGTTCGTAGTAAACGCCATTCGAATAGAATGAAAACGTTTTATGAGAGGCGTCAATTGCGACAGAAATGGGACCGTGCTTGAAGATTGCCAGTTTCATGGCATCAATATCTCCAGTTTTAACATTTACGAAGCCCTTCAATTTTGCAATTTGAGTCACATTTTTAACGTGACAGTATCCATCCTAGAAATATTATTTAAACATTAAAAAGTATTTGACATTGTAAAAAGCTATATTTGTTACATTAAGTATTAACCTGGCCAAGATAACCACCGTATTCTTCTTCCGTTGGTAATCCTCCATGTTTTATTATCCACTGGTAGGAGCGGAAATCTTCACCTCCGTCACATCCATTATTACCAAAGCCCCACGAGCAATCAATAAGAGCCTGAATTACAAGAATAATGTTAGAATAACAAAAAAGTTTATTTAAATGAATCGAAACGATAGATTCGAATTACGAATTACCTGTTGTGAAAGTCTTACTAATTTTTTGTATTTCATATAGTAAGCTCCTTCAACTGCTCCAGTTGTACCAAAACTCCAGCAGGATCCACAGACAGATTGATCTAATAGAAAAGTAATTATTTATAAAAAAATTCTCTCAACAAATGATCAAATATTTACGTACCTTTTACAGGTGTAACTGCACCATATAATCTCCAATCAAAGCTGTCTGGAACATCATTTTTCTCTTTTTCAACATCATGGGGGAACGGCAGTCCTCCATTATCACCGTGCTCGGTGTATTGTTTTCCACGCAAAACTTTTAATTCGGCATCAGAGCGATCGGCTAACTGATTTACATCTAATGTGAAACCCAAATTAGCTCGATTCAAAGAATGAATATATCTAAATAATAAAATTTCAATGTGTAATGAGTTGCAGCGTTTCAATTCATTTAGTGTAAATTTCATTAAAAAACTTTACCTGAGATTATGTTTAAAATGTTCTCTTCTTGTTTTGTGTTCTACTTCATGGGCATAAGCTTTCTTATGTAGACTCTTATAACGATCGAAAGCTAAATCAACATGATCTTGATGATTATGAACAAATTCTTTAATGGGATTGAAAGTATAAATGCGATGTTCTCCTGGTCCGGGAAAACTTATACAAGAGGAATCTGTTTAGGAAATATTTCAAATTAAAATTTTAAAAATATACGAGTTCTAAAAATAAATTACAATATTTACTTTGTTCTACTTCAAATACTTCAGAGCTAGGAGTTTCAGAAGAAAACCAGTCATATTCCAAGTAGTAGTGATCATAATGGGATCCTAAGAGAGTATTGAAACCTTTCATTTCATAGCGTACTGGAATTACTTCTTTCATTGGAGGTGAAGAAGAAGATTTCTAATAAAAATTTTCATTAGATGATTAATTTTTATGTTAAATAATTTAATAAATACAAAATTAAATTTTACTTTATAACGTATCCACAAGGTGTATTTATTAGTTTTTTCACCAATAGTTTCAACAAGGCGCCATTTTTCACACTCGACTCCATTTATCATATCTGATCCAATGCACTGTAAAAAAAGAACAATTAAAAGTAGCAACAATTTTAAAATTTACTTTTATTAATTTGCTGTATTGAAAATAGTAAAAAATACCTGCATTCCTGTTGTGTCAGGTATTATAGTTTGAGGTGTAATTTTCTGTTCATATGTTCCATTTACTTGTAAACACGTTTGCTGATTCTCTGCTTCTTCAGTAGTAATTGGAGCAACTTTAATACTTGATCCGTAAGCACCCTCAGTTGAAAGTTGATAGGTCTTGACCATACCTAAAATTAAAAATAATAGTTAATTTATTAAAATAAAGTCATTTCAGCTAAAATAATGGATATTTACCTCCATAATAATCTATTCTACTTCTGCCTCCTTTGCCATCATACCAAGCATAAAAAGGCTCTCTAATTTCAGCATATGGAATATATAATGATCCTTTGGCAGTGTAAGCATTGCTAAAAGTTGGTGCTTGAACTGGATTTGCAGAACAATATCCTATAGTATAAACAATATGCTACGTAGTATATTAACTAATTTATATTGGATTTATAATTTCAGTGTTTATTTTTAAAATTTTAAACTTACCGCACAACAACAGAATACAGATAAAGGTAAGAGTATTCATCTTTACTCTGCTTCTAAAAAGAAATCTGTATGATTAATTTGATAACTTTTGACCTTAATCGAAACTGCTATCAGCTATAATAACATACATAATAGACATAGGTCAGTGATAATCACTGCATTGTGGATCATTCCTGAGTTATTATGAATGATGCAATGTCTTTCAAATTCTGAGAAACTAAAGAAAATTCTTAAGGCTTGAGCATCATAAACTTATATTATCAGTAGTGATTCACATTAAATGTTTACACATATTTCAAAAACGATGTATACAAAATTCTTATTAAAAAAGGTATTTTTTAATATACATGCATTATTTAGATTATAGGGAAATAACAGTGTCTGATGAAAGATGCGAAATTGACAATTTTAAATAACTCAACGAGAAACTTAAATATATAATTTTCTCAAAAAAAAAGAAGGAATATCACACATTGAAATCAATAAAACTAAACATCAAAACCGGGTAAACTTCGCATGATCAAATTTTTAAAAGCAAAAAGAAATTGTATTGCATACCTCTGGAAAAACTTCAAAAGAAGCACCGAACGATGCGTTGTAACGTTCTTACAACGACTGACGTCGCATAAATATAATATATCGAGCTACAAGCGCAAGGCAGTGGCTTTATTCTTTTGTGTCGACTGTCGACGTGCGGGATCAAAGATCCAAACAACAACAACTGCTACTCTATCTTTGTCTTTCTTTCTCACTCCCTCTATCTTTCTCTCTCACTCTATATACTCGTCTTTGTCTATTCACTTATTACTGTGCCACGGATATCATTTCTCGAGGGCCAGTTTCAACTCACAGTCTGTCTGTCCCTGTCTCTCTTTTTGCGCATAAATCAGTGATTCAGTAACTGAATGACTGTGCAGGTTTGATTGTTTACGTTTTGTACATTTAACATCGCACTGCATCTGCAGTTTTAAATGTAACATTAGGTTGATACACGTAAGGTAACGCCGCTGCCGGCAAATCGGTGAAATTGTTAACTAAGTTTTCAACTTTTATACATACTACATCACAATCACTTCACTTGTAAATGAAATTTTTATGCGAAAAACGCCATTGACGTTTTAAATTATCGAGCAAAGTTGAAAATATAATTCGAACGTTATTAAATAGATAACAAAAACGAATCAATCAATAATCGCATTGCAGTGAAACAAAAAAATTATGGAAAATTAAATTTATCGATGAAAAAAAAAATTGAATATTTTATGAATGTAATTGAAATGATGATTTCGTTGACTTTTAAAGCCCGCACAGCACAGCTGATCAAAATGATTTTACGTAATTACAATATTTTATGTGTATAAACTGTCTCTGTTGAGTTTGCATAATTCATGGATGAGTATAACATACCGATTGATTATTACAGTTTGTTACTAAATCGTCGTGGACGGAGGGTATGATTTTCTCTAATAAAAATAATCGCAACTAAAAGACTTTGGTTTAAAAAAGTATAAACCTGTTGATATGAAAGTTCAATGGCTTTAAGAAGCAAAGTTATTAATCTGTACAAAACCGTAAGTGATTTATACACCCTAGTTGATTAAGAAAAACAAGTCCAAATTTCCTAATATTTTTTTTACATAAGAAAATTTAGTTTTTTATGATAAAAAAGGTGGCTCATTCAATTCTCATTAAACATAATTTATTTAATCCGATAACATAACCAATTCGTTGTAGATAATTTGTCTCTTATAACTTATGCCATTTATTGCAGCTACTCTACATGGGTCGAGATTACCCCCAGGGCTATGATTATTTTCGAGGCAAGCTAAGAAAAGCTTTCGATAAGAATCGCCACGAAACTGACCCAACTCAAATAAAAAAGATGATCGTTCATGGTAACTATGTCATAAGGGAGCTGCAAGCTCTTTATATGTTGAAGAAGTACCGAACGATGAAAAAAAGATATTATGATGAATCGCCGAAATTATGAGAGCGTACCTAAATGAAATTTCGAAAATTTGTGATAATTTTACCGCAAGGAATATGACGATTGAATTTTTATAGTCGATATAAGACAATATTTTGTAAATAATTCTTGTTGTCGAAAAATAAATAAATATTTTTTCATAGAATGTAAAAAGTATCTTATTTTCCTCTATCTGAACTATTCAAATTACCCCAAAGTTTGTCATTGTCGAGTTTTAACAAAAGGTAACTCGTTGAAAGTGTATTTAACTTTTTTAACATCAAAACATCTAAGATGAACCGTGTCTGCTAGGCTGCACTTTGCAGTGCTGTGAATTGTGATGTAAATATAACCTAAAAGTTCAATTGAAATGTCATATGTGACATGAATACACCGAGCTAACACTTTTTAAGTTATTGATTAATTGATTAATAACCATGGCTGTTTGTGTAGCTGTCATAGGAAAGGATGTGAGTTTTTTGTTTGAAAATCGAGTCAATTCTTAAAGGATTAAATTTAGTCTATGATTCCTGAAATTTAGTTGTAGCATAACGACGATTAAAACATTAAAATGTATGAACTTTATTGTTTCGAATTTAATTTTAAAAAGTTTATGTTTTTGTTTAGAATTCTCCAAAGTATATTAAGTGTGTGGACGAGACAAATGCCCTTCAGTTTCATTACAAAGTACACACATCAATTGATATTGTTGAAGAAAAATTGAACATTGGAACTAAAACCGTAGCTGATAATAAAGAACTATTTTTGGGAATGCTTTACTCAACAGAAGAATATAAAATGTAAGTAAGAAATTTACACAATTTCATACTACAAATATTCAGTTATTATGCAATCTTTAAAATTATTACAGTTTTGGATACGCAACAAATACTAAGATCAAGTTTATTATAGTATTACAATCTTCAAATGCAACTCTAAGAGATAACGAAGTGAGAATGGTAAGTTCTATGAAATAATTCTCATAGGTTTGAAAAAATTTAAATGTATCCAAATGTGCACTCATCTCTCATTAATGAATTTTAGATGTTTAGAAAATTACACATCGCTTATGCTAACGTTGTAAGTGATCCTTTCTACATTCCAGGAGATCAAATTAAATCCAAGTATGTTTTTTTCTATTAAACTTTTGTTTATTTAATTGTTCATACATTTTATGGAATTAATTTTCTAGGACTTTTGACTGTGCGGTGAGTGAAATTATGAGTTAGCTGGAGTGTCAGTCATTCAAACTATACTTTGTATTAAAAGAGTTATATTGATACATGTAAAGTATTTGTATATTATTCCCAGTATATTATTAAAAATGTAAGTTAAGTTATTTTTATTTATCTTATAAGATTTGATTTTTTTTGGGAAGAAGTTAATTTTACTCCATTTTTTTTAGATTATCTAAAATAAAATATAATATTTTTTAATAAATTTTTATGCAATTTTTATCTTATGATGTGAGTGAAATTTGCTAAAATCATATTTAATATAATTCAAAGTTATATTATTATATAGTAATTTAAAACTTTTTTTGAATTGGTAGCAATAGGGTGCAAAATTATAAGGAAAGTAGATTTTTTAGAGTCAAATTTATTTTAAGCTTTCAAAGATAATGAAAGAGTACATTTATAATTTAAAAACATTTAGTTAAATGTTAATATAAAATTCAGTTTTTAAAATACAAAAAGTTTCTTTTGTAAAACATGTTAATTTTAAAGCAGAAGAATATTTTAATTGTAATTAGTATCTTTGACCTTGATATTTATCATTATTTTTATTGAGTTGATCTGCTCTATTATCAATGTTGTCCTTGTTCGGTTGATACAAAGAATTGTTTTTGTTCAGCTGATTGGCCCTATTGTCGATGGCAGCTTGGTCCCTTGGAGAATTTTGATACTGCTGCTGGTATTGATAATTTTGTCCTTGACGATCGGCCATCTGAAGAAAAACCAATGTTCTCAAATGTAATCATTTGTTATCCCAATTTCAACAAAACCAAAATTGAAGTTAATCGCATACAATTTCAAGCTTTATACACGATCAATATAAAATGTGCAATCTCGGTTAAAATAAAACCTAATCGGCTGCATTGAAAAATCTAATGGAACTTACTTTTGCAAGAACAAGGCGATGACTGTGTATCGGATGAGAATAAAGCTCAAAGCTGCGAATATATCGATGATGATCGGAGAAGTGTTGTGCAAGTCCAGGATAACGCCCGTATTTATAGGATGAGCGTGACTCTTTTTTGCCCCTCCAAAAGACCCGCGCGGCCATTTTTACGCTCGCTGCATAACGATCGAACGTGTACGATTTTTTGGTGTCAAAGAGCAGAGCTTACAAAGTAATTATGCTTTTTCTCTAAAACTTTGAAAATTGATAAATTTTCAAAAATATTAATGCACTAGCTTACGATTAAAAATACTAAAAAAGGAAGAAAGCTGTATAGGATAAGTCTATACAATTTCAGGGCTTATTTTCCGCTTGGTTGCTTTATCCAAAATCCCCATGGCGCGTAATGTTCTCCATTTTCTTCTTTCAACTCGCCTCGAAAAACTTTTATTCTCACTCGTGGCACTAACATAAAAAAATATTGATAAAAGAATGAATTTTTTAATATTTTCGAGAAAAATTGATATTTTTATAAATTCTACCTTCGCTCAAATTTTCTTCTTCGCTCGAGACCGAATTTTCCTCGCTTTGCGCATTGACCATAGCATTGATCACGACGAAGCCAAAATAAAAAACAATTAGTCTCCTCATGTTGTCCACAAAAATCTGAGCGCTTGCCATATCGACGGTTCTCCTTTTATAGACTGCCATTGATTATCGAAAAATGGAGCGTGACCGTGATCGATTTCTTTGTCACCCATCAGGTGCGCCGATCTCGCCTCTGCACGCTTTTACTATTCGAGAAAGTTTGACCAGGTCTCTATTGATATGATTTTAAAATAGGTAAGTTATGATGGAATAAAGTAAATCAATGCAACTCACAGAAGATAAAATTTCAGTTATATATTTTGTTTCAATTTTTTTCACTTCTTTTTAATATGGAAATCCCGTTACAGTAAATCGTACGTTTGATAAATAACGCCTATTACAATAATATATGCAACATTTTTTTAACACTGAGATGTAATTAATATAATATCGAATTTGTCAACTATTCTGAAAAGGCTTTTTTCAAGTTCGTGTGCGGTTTAAACATAATACATACCACGATCGTGTCGCATATTTTTGCTCTTTTCAACAATTATCATCATTCTTGAATGCAAAAAAAAATTTGAAAATTTACCGATCTACGCCAAATTGAATATGTATTTCCACGTGGACTCGTGTCAGCCAGCCGCACGAGAATCAGAGATTATATCGAACCGTCCTCGGGCTGATTTTCCGTTTTTATTATTGTGGTTTTTTAAATCGATGAGCTACCGTAATTTTTATATAATTTGTGTTACACATTCGGTTGTCATATTCTATAATTTTAGTCCTTTTTTCCTTTTAACTTGTGTACATAGATAATAATTTTCTGTCATATTTATAATATGTTGCAACTGAAATATATATATTTGATCTATTTATTTATTCTTTTTTTTTCATGTGTATATCATATATATCGAGATTTTATTTACACATAATCGTGTGTATAGACGCAATATGGTTACATATTACAATCTTTGGAAGACATACGTTTGTTTGTGTATATTTATATATAAGTTAAATCTGAGCTTTCGAAGCGATATGCGAATCGCATTATGCGATTCGATTTGTATAATGGGTAATACTCGAAACTGTGGTATATTACAAGATTCGGAGATTATGTTTTTCTCACGTTCGCAACAACCATCGCCATTAAAATTTTGATTTTGATAAATATCAAGACCCTTAAAATTTCAATATGTAATCTCTCTGATGAAATTTCATAAGCGATTCTCTCAAAGAATAGATTATATGCAATATTTTTATACATATAGACTATTATCTCAATGCAGGAGAAAAAATTTGAACTACTAACAAATCACGCGTGTAAAGCGTCAAAAAATTCACCTGATGTTTCTGGCTTAATTTAACAGTGATAATTTTTAATACAGTTATAAGTTACAATACAAAAACTCGGAAGACGTTCGATCATAAATATTTTTAATTATTTGTCATCACATTTTTATGCTGTATATTATCAATTTGAAAAGTTTTCATTTGACAAAGAAACAAAATTCTTTCGTATCGATCCATGGGATTCACATAGGGTGAATTCCACCTTCAGCTGTCCTCGAACGAACAATCATAAAATTCTTCGAAGTCGTGCACGATTAACAAGTGATTTTTTGTAATACTATATACCATAAACTATATAACTGGAAACAGAAAAACAATCCTATCTCCTTTTCCTTTGTCTTAACATACGTTATCCACGCGTTTACGATACCGGATACTTCCGATCGAACGAAAATTCCCGCGTCGCTCGTGTTCGAACATCGTTTACAAACTCCTCGAGTGGAGCCGGTGATTGATATTTGTTTTATTTTTTGTTTTGGAAGACATCGATATAAGTGTACATGATATAGAGAGAGAAAGCAATGCAGTCTCATTATTTTCTTATTGTCCGACACGTTTTATAGTATTTTGACATTTTATAATATAATACGGCTATTGCTGATTTTTTTTTATAATACTCGCGTCGTGATTACTCTTGGTTTGCAAACAACTGGAAGACATGCGGATTACAGGTAATATAATTATATCAACGTCATGCAAAAATCAACGAGCTTAACTTTGATTTATCGATTGCACATATTTTTGTGTGTGTCTTTTTTTACTATAATATGGATATTAATTTTACGTCGAAGATAAAAATCTCCGTGGAAGACGTTCGTTACAATTGAGCCGAACGAGACATGCTCATTCGGTTAAGTACAATACACTGCGTGGTGAAAGTTTTTAACTTTTTCATAATATCTTAAAAATAGGTAATACTGTTTGCATTTTTAATCGAAATTTTACAAAAATTATAGAAAATTAATCTATATAAAAAACTAAATAAATTATATGTATAGTGTTTATCGGTATTTCGACAGTTGCCATTCTAAGTTATACAATAAATTTACAGGAATTATCCCGTCGATCCGTTTAGGCAATAAGGTAGAATAAAAAACAAAGATGTTGGCGTCAACTCAGCACAGGCCAAGTTAGTCAATTTTTATTCTCGTGTTTTTAGCGACGTTTCGTCTCTCGTTCGTATAGCGACTTTTATACTAAAAGTTTTATACTCACCGTCCTCGTGACTAGCCCGATGAGGTCGAGAAAATTCTCGAAGAAACGTCGCTAAAAACACGAGAATAAAAATTGACTAACTTGGCCTGTGCTGAGTTGACGCCAACATCTTTGTTTTTTATTCTACCATATTGCCTAAACGGATCGACGGGATAATTCCTGTAAATTTATTGTATAAATAAATTATACTTTTAAGTATAATACATACGCTGAAAACATATCAAAGATAAATCCAGGAAGGTTATATGCCCTAAATATTTTTTCAATGTGTTTTCACAAAAAATAGATCTATTTATAAATCACAGATTTTCTCAATAAAGTTAATGGACTTAATTCAACTAACTTAATTTTTTTGCCCGAAAATATATAAAATACATACGTTCGATTATTACTTAAACGATTAAACAATATTATACTGAATAAAAGTGTATATAATAATGAATAAATAGATTTGTATCAAAGCAGCCCCATCCACCGATTAACAAAAATTCACATTTCGTTCAAACTTTTTATCTCATACCTCGTTGACTCTCTTATCTTTCAAAACGTACGCCGTTTCAAGCATGGTACAGTTAAAGCTGAATCCCACGCAAAATATTTTTGTTCAGTTATTTTTTTCTACGTATTGAACAAACTCCATGTGCACTTAATGACACGACGAAGATAAAGAAAATAAAAACAATAACAACGAATAAAAAATATCTCGTGGCTCTCATTCTCACTTGTGCTATTGACGATTTTTCAGCTTTAACAGAATTTTTTCGCTCGCTCGCTCGACTGCAATTTTCGAGTTTTAGTAATGTACAATTAGGATACATATAGTTTATATTGATAATTCATTTTATGAATTGACTCATTTGCTTATTGTTTCATTGGAAGACTTCTTGTTTCGAGCTTGTAAACGCCACACATAGTATAATACATTTTATTACTGATCTAGGTCTTACTAGTAAATTGATATATTTTTTAATCACCAACAGTTCGTTATTTTTATCACTTTGAAAATTCATACTATATATAATATAGAGCGGTTAACATATCGACACGAGCAGCACATAGTCAAGTCCGTATATCAAAAGACATGAATCGGACTTTGGAAGACATGAGATTTACCGAATCAACGATCAATCGAACGAATACGGATCAAGCTCAAAATTCAAGCTATTCAAATACGTTTGTTATAAATCGACCAATAAAAGGCATTCGTGCAAAACTGGTCGTTAAAGATGCTCATTTAGTGAAATCATGAAAAAATACGCACGCATGACGAAGCTTAGTAAATTGCAGTCGAGCGAGGCGCGATCGTAAGAATTATTTTGTTGGTATATTCATGTGTAAGTGAGTCGCGCGAAATAATCCCAAGCGGGTAATAAGGTAATAAGCTTGATTTGCCTAAAACGGCAAACCGATCTCGAAGGCCTTGATGAGGGCTTTGCCGGAATCGTAGACGCCGATTATGCCGAAGAGCACACCGAGAAAGATGACGAAGCAGTCGTAGAGCTTCTCGCCTTGCTCCATGCTGTTGCCCTTGAGCTTGAGATGGAAGTAGCAGGGCCAGATGAAGGAGAGCATGGTGCCGGTGAAGCTGCCGATGAAGCCCATGAGTATGCTGAAGTGCGGTATGAAGATGGCCATGAGTATGGTGAAGAGGATGACGCCGACGCGCCAGGCCAGGCCCCAGACCTTGAGCTCGCGATCGAGCGTCCAAATGGTCGGGAAGGGCGTCTTGGGCTTGCCCCGGAACAGGGCCCGCTCGAGCAGCTCGCAGGCGGCGTAGTACGGCAGCGGATAGGACAGCACGGCCTTGACCACGAGGCAGAGGTTCACCAGGCCCTTGAAGCCCACCGAGTGCAGATTGTTCGTGATCACCTGCTGCGTGTCGTACTGAAAGGTGAGAAAGCAGACGTAGCCGAAGATGGACTTGAAGGCGGCCGCGGCGATGTGGCTCCAGTCGAGCATCCACGTGAACTTGCTCCGATCGATCATGTTGCCCTCGAGGGTCGGCAGGAAGATCTGCGACGTGTAGCTGAAGACGATCACGCCCAGCGAGATCGGGAACGTCTCCATGTTGATGCTCCACTTGACCTTGGACCAGCCCCAGTCGCCGATCTCGAGGATGCAGTAGCCGATGATCACGGCGTTGATGAACAGATGCGACATCGTGCACCAGAAGCTCAGCACCGACACGTGATGCAGCGACTTGAGGAAGCCCAGCGGTATCAGGAAGATGCCAATCAGCTGCGACAAATTCGACAAGTCGATTACGTCATTTTGAAAGGTCCACTAGCACTAGCTCAACTTCATCGTTCGTAACCCAAGAATGTTTTGCAAATAAATCTGAATTTACATTGAATGCATTTATTGACAAGCTTTTTATGTTTGTTCGATAAATTTTATGGGAGCTAAAAAATCAATTCCGTTTGATAGTAAAATCAGATATAAAAATTAAAGTAACAAATATTGGATTTTATTTTTAAGGTATTTTTACACGAAATCTTTGTTATTAAAATCAATCTAAGGATTGATTTATTTGTATGCATAAAATACACAAAAATGCCAGAAAAATGTAATTATATAAATTATTTTCAATTCAAAAATGAACCAAAGAGATTTAATTCTATAATCCAATTAAAAAATTATGATGGGAAATGAATGTTTTCAGACTGATTCTTTTTTTTAAATGCTCAAAACTATTCATGAAATTTCCACGATTAGTAATGCCAAACTCCACCAATACATGCAGAGCGCCTTTATTTGTTAATCTGCAAGTGTCAAAGTGGTGTTATTACATTCAAATTCACGAAATCAATTCAACTGTAATTTTATATTTAAAATAATATAATAACCACATTAAAATTCGTTAGAAGTAACTATAAGGACGAAGAAAGTTTTTGTAACGTATATGTATAATTCGTCTTTCACGTACAAGAAATAAAATTTACTGTGACCTGAATCAATTTTATGATTTTTACTTTAAATTTAGTGTAAAATTGATGTTAATTGATTCAAATCACAATAATTTAAAAATTTTTATTTGGAATCGAATTTATGTACGCGGAGGAAAAAATCTTGCTCCACTTTTACATGAATTTGAATGTCAATGCTCTCACCATCATCCAGCTGCGCGCGTCAATCGCACCCTCGGGAAAGCTGCCGATCATGAGGTCGCCGCACACCACCACGTACAGTATGCAGGTCATGAGCAGCTCGATGATCTGGGCTATGTTGACGACGCGGGCGCCCACCCGCGGCCCGAAGCACTCCTTGGCGATGGCCACGTACGAGTCGCGCACCCGGACGCGTTGGCCCGTAGCCGGGTCCAGCTCGTACAGGCACTCGACGAGGATCTTGCCGGTGTAGCAGCAGATGTGCGCCACCCCGATCATGGCGAAGATCGCCCAGTAGCCGCCGCGCAGCACCGCAAACGGCAGCGACACGATGAACATACCCTGCGTCATAACCGCCCGAGGTCATTTTTTTACAATGGATTTTTGTTCAAAACGCGTAATTCACGATCTTTACCTGGATCGCGTTGGTGACGTTCCAAGCAGCCTGCCATTCATCAATTTTCACGGACGTGTCAAATTCACCTCCACCGCCTCCGTCGAATTCGCTGCAACTGCTCGTCATGCTCGCTTGTCTCACTTGATCGCTGTTGTCGACAACAAGTTTAAATCATAGTCATTTAGCACAAGTACAAGCGAATTTTCAATGTGCATAAATCTTAAAAAAAAACTTGAAAGCTTACCCATTTCTTTGATAGCTGAAGGACTCCTCGGCCATCGTCACGTGCTTCTCGCCGTAAGTGTTGGTCGTGCCATCGTTGAGTGTCTGCATCTCGGCGGCCTCACCAGAACCCGCCGCCGGCTGCGGTCCGTAACCATCGGCGTTTTGATTGGGTCCACGGATCAGCTCCATACACGGACTGTTCTCCGGCCAGAGGGCCTTGACCGTCTCCCAGGCGACGTTCAACGTCGCTTGGGCCGACGGTATGAATGTACCGCGGAAGGAAGCCATCGCTGGCCTTGGACTGAAACAAATTTCGAGTCGTGATTATCCTGAATTTTCACTCTCTCTTTTTTATTACATCACATTTTTAAGGATGAACGTGAGCGAACGAGTCACTTGTTTGGGTTCGGATGGATCGATCAATTTTAAATTACAACATTTAGCCCGGAGCTTGCGAAGAAGCTCTCAAAACTATAAATTAAACCCCTAGGCTTGAAAAAGTTCGAGCAGAAACTGTAATGAACGCGCGTGCAAGGTTGCGATTTTATTCACGGCGGTATATCAACGTGGTCCCTCGCTCCATTTACCAAAAAAGAAGGGGGGCGAGAGAAAATACAAACGATTTGTCGCGTTCACTTTCTCCAACCGACCGACCGACCGACCGACTAACTGACTGACGTATCATCCCTCCTCAGGAAGAGCTTCTCAGACCAACAAGTACATATATCTATATATGCATGAGAAAATGTAGTCCAACGATCACTTCCTCGCCTCTGTGTACTCGTCAAAGCTCTCTATATTCAGCACGACGATTGAAATGCACAAACTCGCCCCCTCAAACGCGAAGAAAAAGAAAAAATGAAACTGGTCTTATCGAACGACTGAATGCAGGCTGGGTATCTCAGGTGATCTCAGGGAATAGAAACTTACGCTTATTCGATAATTAGTCCTCCTTTTCTCCCTCTGTCCGTTCGTGTGTGTTTGTGTATGGATGTTCGTACGTGTGAGGAATCGATCGCTCGCTCCACGCTCCGTGAGCGCTCCGAGCTTTCACTACCACTACTACTTTGTACTATCGCTATCCTCTCTGCAAAGCTTTACTGGCGAACTTAACACATTACTCTTTTTTTTAGAGCTCAGCTCATTCGATTTAGGCCGAGATCCGACGGCTATCTTGCGTTAACCCACTTGAAGATGGCTTATTTTTTATTATTATTTTTAATTTGTACTTTTTTTATTTTATATTTTAATCAAACGACTGGTCGACTTTGAAGCGTGGCATTAGATGAATGGCAGGCTGCTGCTACTGCTGCGAAGAAAAATAAACGACGAAGGGCCAAAAGCCCGAAATTAAAAAGGGATCGCGACGATGAGGATACGCGCGTCGAGGAGGAAGCGACTCAAGCAACCCCCCGAGCTCGACTGCTTTACAACCGCGAGAGTGTACGTACGCGCGCGCGCCTCATCGATTTTCGACCCATTTCGGGGGATGCGCGCCGCGCGCGAGCTTTCGCGTGTGCTGCCTACCCACCAAAGAGACGACGAGGGATGCAGGCGGTGTTGGATCGCAAGCCTGCGCGTTTCCGCTGCTCGGATCCTCTGTGTCGATCGACAAACTCAGCTCTGCGACCATTTCGAGAGTGTGTACATTTTTCAAGATTAAAATATTATTTTCCTTTGAATTTCATGTTTTTATTTAAATTATATTTGAAATTTTTTCACAATATTTTATAATCTTCTCCTTAAAATAAATAAACTCACTCTTTTCTTTTATACATAAACATTTTCTTTAATATAAACGAGACAACCACTTGCCGCAAAAAACAACGACAAACAAATTGATAATAATATTAAAATCATATCGTACAAACCCATTTCAAAAAGATAAATTGATTATAATAAATGAATTCATTGTAACAATTTTATGCCTATACTTACAGCATTAATGACATCGTTTCAACAATCTTAAAACTTAGTTAATTTTCATTTTTATAGTTCATCATTCGCCACGCACCATAGATCATTCTTCGCATTTTAACTAATTAACTACCGTACAACATAGCACAAATGAAGTGATCATTTTTAATGTAAATTAGTTATCGCGGAAATTTGGCATTATAACGGCTTAATAAATTTTATTATATTAACTAAAAACGTAATAATTATAATATATATTTAATTCATTTTCACATAAACCTGTATGCCAGCTTACATAAATATATAGAAGCAAATTTTTCAAAAATTCACTAAATTAATTTATCATGCAATGGTCAGTCTTGTGTTCTTTCTCATTCATCGCGCATGTATTCCCCTTCATCTTGTGCGTTGAGAAAGAATGCTAACATAAATGCCAATTTATCAGAAAGGCTGGTGTAAAAATACTCAAAGTTTCGTACATTTAATGTGAAATATCGATATTTTAAGTGGTGATAATTTTCAATTTTTATAACACTCACAATAAGTAAAGTAAAATAGTAAAAAGTTAAGAATAGCAAGATCAATGCGTCGAGATACGTAGTTTCTTTTAAAATTTAGTTATTTTTTGAGAAATATTCATTGACTTTTATTCTTTGTTTTATAACTATCATTGGTCTTCTTAGTTTGTTTTTATTTTTTATATTGCATCGTCTCGTGTTGCAACACTTTTCGTCGACAACCGTAGACATGGCAGATTGTATAATTATTAACTATTATTTCCTTGTTGCAAGGAGATTATTATACAGAATTAGTCTCGATACATAAAAGGTGATCTCTAATTTTTATGTACGCTTAGTTTAATTATCTACAATTTGAACATGAGCCGATTAGGCGATTTATGAATAAAGCACAAATTCAACGTAAACTGAATTATTTAAGTTTCAAGCATATAAGTAAATCTTTTCAGGAAAGTTGCATGCTTGTAAAAAAGCTCATCTCGAAATGTCGAGAGCGTAGAAATTCATGCAATCTTTCGTACTTGAATTACTTTGCAGTTAACGGTTTAGAGCAAAATTATAAATGAATCGACGAATAGCACAGTCAATTCGGTAATATAATTCTGAAATATATCAGTAAAAATAAAAAAATAACATCACTGACATGTGAATCGTTAGCTTATCTAAAAATTTCTTATTTTTCTAGCATTAAACGTCGATTTTATTCATAATTTTGCTCGATCCCTGCGCAAATGTAACTTCACTGGTAACATACATAAAAATGGGAAGACACGAGTGCAATGACAAACGAGACCAAGCGAGTTTCAAAAATATTTCAAGCCACTATTCAATATCGGCTTTACGTAATTAATTCTATAGACTTAGAAATCAGTAAATAAATTCAGTATCTACTTGTGCATCGAGAACTGGCGTTATACTTTTCACCGATCGCACCACACTCGTTGCATATATTCTTAGCATAAATTTTTAATCTTCACTTAGATCAACGGCCGTCGCGCAAGTGGTATCCGGCATTGTGACGGGCCCACTCGATTGCTCGGTTTGTACTGTGACACCGCTGAGCGATTCTGCGGTGCTCGGCGCAGATGGTAACGAAGTCGCGATTGCTGTCGACGTCATTACTAATTGTGAACTATTGCCTTTGGGTTGATCATTATTCGATGTGGTGGTGGTGACAACCTTCGTTGCAGTACCTGCCTGCTTCTGCCGCGACTCGACTCGGCCAAATTTCACTGCGTCCTGCGGGCTCCCGCTAAGACTCGTTGCGGAATGTGGAGAAATATTGGAATGCATGGTCATCGACCTTTGACCTGGAGTCAACATTACTTCCGGTCCACCACCATACGTTTTAACAAAGAAATGCCAGAGTTCTTCGGGAATCGGACCATAATCGGATCCTGAAAGAGCAAATTACATTCCTAATGATTTACTTGAAATAAAAAAACTTGAAATAAAAAAAGATATTGATCGAGATAAAAACTCGCCAAGTTTCAAAATTGCTTGACCTCCTTTGTTTACTGCAATTGAACTGTTTTCGATTGGACCAGGTGGCGGAGTTTCTCGGTTTTTAACGAAATTTTGCCATTGTCTGAACCAAGACATGGATAAAGCATAAAGTGCAGTTGGATTATCTGGTCGATTCAATTGATTGAACACTTCTAATTCGTGACAGCGGCGCTTTTCCGCTTGTTCGAATTTCTCTTCGCAGTGAGGACATTCGTAAAGCTGAGTACAAGCTGGTCCACCTCCAAAGCTACAAGTAAAAGTGCAATGATAATTTACGATATTCGGTCTCCCTGGTAAAATTAACTTACGTCTGATACAGGTATTCCCAAACAGTTTGCGGCAGAGGGGTACAGAGTTTTTCAACGAATTTTGCTCTCGCCGGTATAACACCACCGTGAGGACATAGAAAATCAGAATTGTCGATCGGTCCCGGCTCAGCAAACGAATTGAATCGATTTATCCATTGTCTCGAAACAAAAAAGCTCAAGTCGGTTGACGTTTTGGACGAGATCTCCATAAGCTCGGCTGTCTTTTCTCGAATCTGATGCATCTCCGGTGAATACTTCTTGTAGAAGAGCACGTAAGCGCCGCAATTTCTAACGGTTTCTAGGGAAACTGGCGTGACGCACTGATCATCGAATTCGAACCACTGATTAGCCATCGGATTGAAAGCGTAGCAAACGTAATGGCCACCACCAGCGGTACCATGATGACATATGACCGAGATGAGCTCGTACGTGGTAACTTTGGATACACAATCTTTGTGAAGAAACGGCCGCATGTCGAGCATGTCAATGCTATCACTCGGAAAGGACACGTGGCTGGCAATTTTCGAGCTGAACATGAGCTCGTGCCTGAAGCGCTTCAGATGGACGCAAAGCACCTCGGGGAGCTCCAAAACTTTCGAGTACTTGACTCCGTTCCGCAACTTGTTGCACTTTTCGCAGCTGTACATGTTGTCACCTTTGAGCTCGTCTGCGCTGAAGAATGCTGATAGGCAGTGATGCAGGTCCACGGTCGGTCCCCAAAACCACGAGCGAAACCATTGAAAGATCCAACTCAACCAGCCGGGCTGATTGGCTACGTACACAACATCCGAGCAAGGACCAGCCTTTTGTGGAGTAATCGAACCTTGATGCAAAATGTCCATGTGATCACGGCTCGGTATCGGTAGAGATAAATCCTACAATAATATTTGATTATTAATAGCTTGTTTGATAATAATACATTAATACATTAAAAATAAAAAATTGTAACTTGATTTAAGCTTCAGTACCTGAAAAGTTTCAACGCGCGTGGAAACACGATCGCAGGTAAGGCATTGCACACTGCTAAGTAATTTGCCGTCAAAAATGTCACTGATTATGCTCCTCATTTTCGATTGCTTTTTCGTACGGTGCTTTGTGGGTGAGTTTGGCGAAGACCTCTGTTGCTGCTGAAGAAAGGCCACGTCTACGGAGACCTTTTTCAGGCTGCGATTCGTGAACTTGTTGCGCAACTTGTCGGGTTGATTTGGCCGCGAGTATCGGCGCTTCTGGCCACGCTCGCCCTCGTCGCTCAGCGAGCTCTGTTCGCTAACTCCGGAGTCGCAAGTCTCGTACTCGCCGTCGGATTGGCTCGACGCGGTGCCGTCGACCTCGGGTTCCTCGTCGTCCGAGGATTGCTGATCACCCAAGCTCTTCAGTCGGTGTACACTTTCGCGATCTTCTTCGTATACTTTGAGCTCTTCGTGCAACTGATCCATAAAGCAGCGAAGAAATTCTTGCGTATCATGCTGATGATAGCCTGTCAATTGCCGATGATTTTTTTTTAAATATTTTAATTTTAATACCGTAATTTAAAGATTTATAGAGGGAAGGACGACTAGCACGAACGCTGACATTAGTATACTTTAAAAAGTAATTTAAAAAACGGTTTGCTACGCACGTATAACGCTCTGCGATAGAGTTAATGAAAATAATTACGTTGCGGTAAATTCTATGTCGGTGTTGATAAGGATACTTTTTGTGAGCATTAATTGATGTTAGTTTACCTCGAAACATTGGATGCACAGTCCTGATACCAGTCAGTATATTATGTGGTGATGTAAAACCCCTTGCTCTTCTGTCCCACATCTCTTTAATTAAATGCAAGTAGCTCAAACTTAAACCTGGTTTTTTGTCTCCACCGATATAAGAAACCATATCATCACAACTTAAAAAATACTGTGTTAATGGAGGTACATTGGATAAGGCTTGTAATGCAGAATTCATGTAACAGGTATTGCCAATATTCTGTAATCCAACCAATCCTGTAGGTTTCATCATATAATCCCTGCCCTCGTCAGAATCTGTACTATCAGGGGAATCTTCAGGTTTATCGATAAACGCTTCTCCTCTATTTGCCATTAGTCTATTCATATAAAAAAGTATTTTAATTGTATCGCATACTATGTAACAAAGAATATAAAAATTTGGCTTACTTTTTGAACAGAAGTTGATCATTCAAATAATCATCCGTATCTGATTTGGTGTCCATATTTATAGATGCATCACCAGAATATTTGTTATACAGAGAAAAATGTTTTTGATCCATTTGATTCGACGATCTTGGTGAAGGTGAGTTTGTATTTCTGGTCAATATTTCTGCTTCACAAGAATAGCACCAGATTCGTGTTGATGATAAATTCATATGAGCCGAGTGTGATGGAAACTTGCGATTGTGGATAGTGCTATGATCGAGGTGTTGTTCCGCACAACCCACATATCTGCAACCTGGATACAAGCATAACCAAAGATTTGGGCCTTCGTTATCACAGTCAGAGCATTTACTAAAAATTTCTTTGTGAGTGAAAACTTCTTCTACGATTGAAAAATTGCCATGACTTTCACTGTGAGGACAATTGACTGCTTCAATTGACATGTCTAATAATTATCTGAAATGAGATAAGATGAAATAAGAAAGAGGATTTTTTTAAAATAATTGTCATGCTCTTAGTTTCAGTTATAATGTAACATGCATGGTATCGGTGTACAAAGTAACTGACATATTCAATCCAAAATGATGCTAATGCAATTAGATTACTAATGTTATTTAAGAAAGCTTTGCAGCGCTTACACACATGTAACTAAAACATGATCATTGTTAAAAAAAATTGAAAAAAAAAAAATTACCTATTGTTTAATTGTTGTCAGCGACTATTGACGTTTAACCATAATAGCAAAAATGTGCATAAAAAACCTCGAAACACAAGTCTCTACAATTTCTGTAATAGACAATCAATTATCATGTGCATATCTGCGAGTGCTATACACAACACAGTCGACGATAATGCATAATGCAAAAAGTAGAACACACCAATACAGTCTCGCGAAATTGTGCACAACAACCCGAGTGTCTGTATACATATATATAACCCAGCAGTTCGTAATTATTCTATATGAACAGACACGCACTTGGGACCACAGTCATACAACATATTAAGCGTCATCGAAAAGTCATTAAACAAGAGTCTGTGTGGTACCTACCCAATTGAGCAACAACAGACGATATTAGCAGATGATTGATATTATTTACATAAAAACTCGACGTTTCTCTGGGTCTGTAACGTCGAGCACCGATGTATCACCTTGGCCCTGATGATTATCGAACGTACATAATATCAAGTAATGTATCAGGCCGTAAGGATGGAAATCAAAACGGCCAAGAGAGCGAGAGCTGGTCGGAATGATTTTCTCCTATCACTAATGGTGTAAACGGCCTATTGGTTTTCCTTCCACGCGCACCGAGTAGAGAAATGCTATATTCCATCCGCACACTTCCTCTGCTGCGTTGTCAGTCTAAGCGAACTAGCAGCAGGCCAGCAGCAGCAGCAGCAGCAGCAGCAGTCAGTCAGTCAGCAGTAGCGCACCAGCACGTTATTGCCTCGTTGTATATGTATTAAAGCGAAATGACACTGCTACATTTCAGTTCATATAGGTGTATGTGTATAGTAACACCAACATAGCGTACCTACGTCTGTTACTATACGATGACGATATGATAAAGAGAGAAGCGAAAGCTATAGATTGGCTATACCAATAGACTCGTATGTGATATTTGTCGTCGCGTGCGTGTAATGTAACTGACTCACACACATACACACTCACACACAACACCTACGTAACCTTTATACACGATCACGCACTGAATGATGGTGATGTACGTGCTACAATATATTTAGTGCATATTTAAGTAAGCTCTAACATGGACTGAGAGCACGCGTTAACCCGTTTTTAACCCAAGATTATGATTTATAGGTATGCATAGGAGCGACAACGCACACCAATTTCAAAGTCCGTCTGCAGTGGGCAATGTTGTGTTACATGGGTCAAGCTCCTCGTTTTGCGCTTGTAATTTAGGCGCGCTCGGGTTTCCAGTCGCCCGTCCGTATTATTCGCGTCGTCGTGAATATCATGCTGGGCCGTATCTTGAAGTTGAGCATATCTTCAAAGGAGTATTTCGTGAATGGACAATTCCGATCTTAACATTTCATATGATGTTCTCCAGATTTTTGACCTTTTGTATGGATAGGGTCAACAAACTATAATCAATGCGTAACTGCGGGAGAGGGGACATGACAACTACATCTTAAACATTGTTTACGATAACACTCGATATTTTCAATTTTAAACAATTTATTCAACTCGATAACATAATGCGTTTGGCACTTGTTTATCCTTATAGAACAATCAGGCGCTGCAACAGTTTTTTGAAAGCAAGGCGTATTTTCATTCAAGTATATTACGGTAGCTCAAGTCGCAATCGCAGAGCCGCGGCGAGGCGTGCCGGGGCACTATGCCACCCGGCCCAGGTGGATGAGGTACCGAATCGAACTGACTGATACGCAGATGATCTTGAAAAATTATAATAGCTGCCTGAAAAACAAAAAATCGAGTCAAAACTTTTTTCCGATTCTTTCGTTCTCGTTTTCGAAGATTATTTCGAGAAAATGTCGAACTAACGGTATTTCTGCACACGTCTTGATAATTCGGCGCGCTGAATATCGTGATCATGGACGG
This sequence comes from Trichogramma evanescens, assembly GCA_902732785.1. Classification (NCBI taxonomy): domain Eukaryota; kingdom Metazoa; phylum Arthropoda; class Insecta; order Hymenoptera; family Trichogrammatidae; genus Trichogramma; species Trichogramma evanescens. The sequence continues at coordinate 40,893 of CACVKI010145759.1, forward strand.
AAAACCTCGCTCGGTCATGCGATACAATTCAAAGCCATCTCCTTGTACCTCGTGAGCTCGGATCATCGAGAGTAAATCATGACGCGTGAGAAAATCGCAGACCGCTTTGTAACTGTACGAAAATCAACGGTGCTTAAGAAACAATTTCTATACTCGCAATAGAAGGAAACGACTGATTTTACCTGAAACTGAACGAATTGCTGGTCGTGTTATAAAACAATGACTTTTTCTCTGTGCCGTAATGCTCGCAAGGATTCGATCCGAGTAAACCGGAGAGAAGACTGATCAACGACGGTTCCGTGAATCGATTGATCTGTGTGTAAAACATAAACTATGAAACGCAAAGAATCGTTACGCATCTTTAGCATTAAATTCGAAATTTTTTAATAATACCTTGATAATATCCTCGAGGTGCAAGATTTCTGGCGTTAAACCTCCGTGAATACAGAAAAATTGCTTGTTTACGAGGGCTGCCAGTGGAAGGGCATTGAAGGCTGTCAGGCATGCTTCGTAAATATCAAGATCGTATTTTACTTCACCTACAAATTGCGTTTTATAAACTTATTTTTCTTGTTTTTTTTTCTTCAAATAAGGTATCAAAACTGGGAAAACAATGACTCTACTTACACTCGTTTTTGAAAGTACAATTTTCCGCATGATAACGAGACTCGTGATTCCCTCGCAATAGAAAAAAAGTGTTTGGATAGCAAATTTTGAGCGACCAAAGGTAGAAAATGCACTAGACAAAAAAACGATACCTTATGATTGACATTATTTTTGTTATCGACTGTGAGCCTGTTAATTGTTGAAAAAAATTGGTACCTCGATACCAAAGCGACCTTTGCCAACGTAGTTCCCAAGAAATAAGTATTTCGTGCGGCGTGGCGCACCAGCGATTTTAAATACCGTCATAAGGTCGTAGTATTGACCTCGGATATCTCCACAAACTGGATCACAACCAAGTATTTTAGTATCGGCGAATAAAAATGTTTTTATCTATGATTTGGTATACCTGTTACGGGTTTTTCAACTTCAATCAAATTACTTTCTCTTTTCAAAGCTTCGGTGCCTTCATAGATAATACGGAGGGCGGCTGACTTATCAATTCTACCCTCGAGAAGCAAGTGATCTCTCAATACCTCGATGCGGAGCTGTCCAGACTCATCGAATACATCGGCTTCCGAGAGCTTGTTTTTTGCTGCTTCAGTATGTTTTTTCATAATTTAAGTTCATTAGAATAATTTTGAATAAAACGTTCCCTTCACCTTTTTTTATTCTTTCAGTTATAGAAATTCGGTCTGGTTCTTCATTTTCGAAAGTAATCCACCATTCGGGAGGTTTACGAAACTCCTTGACAAAAATGACGGAAGACCGACGATCGGAGTTGAGCGAATTTTCGTCTTTTTTCGTGGAAGATTGGTCGTTAGAGTCATCGCTGCTTCCCGACAGATTTAGAGTTCTAAAAAATTTTCAAATTTATAAATCCACTAATTTTGCTCTCTCAAATATGAAAATTCGTTAAATTTAAAAAAATTAACGCAGCTGAGTATTATACATTCTGTAGGTGTGAGAAGTCGGTGAGGTAAAATTTTGTGTCCGTTGCACGAGTTGCAATATCGAATCTATGTCCACAAATTTGTCTGTAATAGTAAAATTATGTATAGTAAAGTAGCGATTGTTTACTTGTCGATTTGTTTATCCACGTCGATCGATTCGAAGTCATGCGAGTCCTGGAATTTGAGTTTTCGATGACACTTGAGAAACTCTGCCGATGTAGTGTTGTTTAGCGCATCTTTACCTAGCCAAAAGGAGCAATCTCGCAGATCTTCGGGCTCCCCGGCGTCTATCTCGGAATCGATGGTCGCGTTCAAGCCATGGCAGACGTTCGATACGAAACTGTCGGCCAAATTAGCTTCTTTGACTGATGGAAATCTGTGATGTTGAAAGAAACATCTCTCATTTAAGGGTTTAAAAAACTAATGTTACATTTTCTTTTCGTTACCCTGCATAATCAGGTGAATCTTCGAGTTGAAACAAATCGTGGAACGAGATATCTTCAGAATTATTCATTTTGCGTAATTACCGAAAGAGCAACACTATGTTGTACGTACGACATTCGTAAGCTAAACACTGATGAATGAATTAGATATTATGAAGGTACAATCTAAACATGACTCGTGCGTAACTCATGGATACATATTACAGATGGTGCTCGTAAATCGAGGATCTGAATCCAACGATTATCTTCAAGTTTTAACTGTTATTGAAATGATGTGTTAATAAATAATGATTAATATTATCATGAATCTATAGATATTCATGTTGCACTGAAATTTTTTCAAGAACTGAAAAAAGTCTTAAAATTTCGAGTCAGGAAAAAAATTAATTGTCATGTGCATCATTAATTTCTAGATCATATTTTTAGTAATCAAGCGGATTTGTTAATATCATTATTTCAAGGGTGAATTGCAGAGGAATCGATAAACAATTAATTAACTTTGAATGACAAACGTTTGCGGGAGTCTAGGGATAATTAAACGGAGCGGGCTTATTAGGCTAATGAGTAACGTAACGTTTGGCGGCGCTGCTGGTTGAACATCAGACAAAGCTATACTTAGCTACCGCCTACCGGCAGTTAGTCCACGTGCTAGGTTGGGTTCGAGTGTAGTTCAACAGCGAAATATTAAATTAGCAAAATGCAACACGACGACGTGAGTTCAATTGACGTTTATTGTTGCTTCGGGTTTGACTTTTCATTAAAAAAACATTAATGTGAATTTAATTTTAGGTTGTCTGGAGTATTATAAATAAAACTTTTTGTTCCTTCAAAGTAAAGTAAGTACCTTATACTACTTGGTTATGCACAAGCTACGGCGACATGTGTGCAAAGATGACATAATAATTTTTCAAGTATTTCTAATGTTAATATAATTTTGCAGCACAAAAACTCAAAAATTTTGTAAAAATGAGTACAATCTCACTGGTCTGTGCAACAGATCAACATGCCCATTGGCAAACAGTAAGTATGCTACTGTACGAGAAGAAAAGGGTATCATATATCTGTACATGAGGACAGCTGAAAGGTAAATATTTTTTGTGATTTTATTTCAGCATCAAAAAAACAAATGATTAGTAATCTTTTAGCTTATTTTTTATATTATTATTATCAAAAATTCAATGAGATAATTCATTTTTTTAGAATACACAACCCAAAAGATCAATGGGAAAAGGTTAAATTGTCCCGTAATTTTGATAAAGCCATACATCAAATCAATGAGAACTTATTGTATTGGAGCAGTTTCATAAAGGCAAAATGCAAACAAAGGTTTATTACCATTACACAAACTCTTACTCGTATGAGAAAATTGAAACTCAGAAGACAGAAGAAAATTGTGCCTTTACAAAGGAAAATAGAAAGACGTGAAAGAAGAAGAGAAGAGAAGGCTTTGATTGCTGCTAAGCTTGATACAAATATTGAAAAACAACTCATGGAACGACTCAAGAAAGGAGTGGTAAATATTCATAAGATTCAGAATGTAACACTAATTATAAATTTCATATACTCAAAAATATTTTTATAATTTTTAGTATGACGACATTTACAATTTTCCACAAAGAGTATTTGATAAGGCAGTTTCTGCTGTTCAAGTTGAAGGAGACAGTGAAGTTGAAAGTGACTATGAAGAAGAAGAGGTAAGTTAATTTTTGTTAATTTCTAAAATAATCAAAGCTCTTAAAATTGATCACAAAAAAAAATTGATATACCTAAATTCTCTATTGATAGGAACAAGAAATTGATATGGAAATTGAAAGAGAAATGCAAGCAGATTCAAGAAAAAAGAAACAGGCTAACGAATTTGTTGCAGCCGACAGTGATGATGATGATAGCGACAGCGATGGCGATGAATTGGAATATGAAATGGAATCGGTATGTACTTTTTTATTAGTTATATTGACTTTTAAAAACTGTTATCAGGTAATAATAAAATATGGAAATGAATTTTTTGTTTTTAGGATGCAGAAAGCAATTCTGGTGAAAAAGAACAAGTGGAACTTTCAGATAGTTTTGAATCAGATGTTAGTGACATCGAGGTTAGTTTAATTTCAATTATCATGATAACATTTTATTCCGTTAGTAAATAGCAATAACTGATTTATGAAATTATTTTTTTTTAGGATGCAGTGGCATCTACAAGTAAACAACCCAAAAAGCCTAAGGTTACTAAGAAACGTAAAGGCACATCATCTCGTCCCAGAGTCGAGATCGAGTATGAATACGAAAATGAACCTGCAGAGCGTGAACGTCAAACTGCGTAGTTTATATTTTATACTTTATTTTACTGTTAATACTTAATAGGTATAGTTCATAATGAATTGCTTTATTCGAAATATTTTTCATACCAGTGGCCTGAAAGTGACTGCTTCTCTGTCGCTGCGCAAAGTGGGAAGAACGATTTTCGGGCCACTGAGTATCAAAAATAGTGTACTTAGCCTTGGCCGTTAATTACACGTAATGTGGGACTTTTATGTTTTTCTATTAAAATAAATTAGAAAAAATACGCTATTGAAATATTGATATCGATACAAAATCGGTATTAATAATTGTACAGAATACGATGAAAAATACATTTTATTAATTAAAAAAAATCCTAAATTTTAAAATTATTTTCAACCCTGTGACTATTAATATTTTTATTTCAATATTACTGCAATTGATCGGTTACATACTGTGTAAAAATTTTCCAGAAGATCATAAGAATTTTTGAGAGTCCACTGTTTATAAAAGAATACATTTATATATAAAATGCAAGGCTCGAGTCACGATAAATGCAATCGATAATTGACGAATCCGTTGTCGATTTCCCGTCATTCGGTTCGTCATCTCCGTTATATATGACGTTTAACGGTAAACAGCAGCTGCTAAGCACAGCATACAGTAGGCTTACCAGTACACTGTGTGTTATGGATCGCATTGGAATTCACGCGGCATAATGTCGAGGATTGATGCTACGTTTCGGTATGCAACTCTCAGCTCCTTGAATACACTCTATTCATATGCTTAAGATACAGTAGAATTTGACGATACAAGATGAAATCGAAAGAAATTTAAATTTCATATTTTAGCGTTGGGTGTGAAATTTCCACGTGTGCGCGCAGATCACTTTGTTGACACTGTACTCGTAACTAGGTAACCAGGTACATTCGGGCGAATGCGTGCGGTACTCGATTCTTTAGAGCGAATTATTTAAAGATACGTTTTTTTTACATGACTCATATGCACAAGAACTGAGAAGACGAGCTATGACGGATTCGTTGAAGAAATACGGCCTGCACATCGACGATTTGGCCAAAGTGCGACTCCTCGAGCCTGAGGTTGCTTCGCAGACTGACAAGCTTCGCGAGGAGTGCCAGAGCTTCGTAACGAGTAAGTACATTTTTCGTTTGTTTGTTTCTCGGCATTTCGTTTGTTTGCCTCTTTTAAGATTTTCACTGTTCACCACTGGTGTAGAGATCGGCGACTTTCACAAAGCTGCCGAGGAGTTTATCAAAATCATGAGCAATCTCGCGGACGAGGTCGAGCGTGAGAGGATGCGATCGATCGGTATCAAAAACTTGCTCTACACCGTCACCAAGGAGCACGAGGCTGAGAAGCAACAGCTCGAGGTATATTTACATTGCGATACGAAATCAAAGTTGATACTTACACCAAATCCAGCCGCTCAACGATTTTCGAGTGTTTCAGGCTTTGGTCGTAGAAAAGTCTATGGAACTGGAGAGATTGCGCGTGCAGTACGAGTCATTGAAGAAAATCGAAATGGAGCAGCTCGAGACCATAGAGCACTTGACATCGAATTGAATCACTTATTCAACACGTGTAAACAGTGATGTGATAATTATAATAGGCAGTAAAAAATTAAAGCTTGGCCAAATTGTTGAATTTTCTTTTTCGTTCTTATATTTTCGAGTGAATGTAGGTATACAATTGTTTTTCAATGTAATAGGCAGGCGTTCCTTGACAAGAACACAAAAAGTTCAATAAGTAATTCTTGAAGAAGGAAGGCACGTTTTTACAATTATAGATAGTGTGTTCTTTTATTTCCTGTATACATAGAAAAATGCAAATTTCAAGAATGCTCGATTCTTCCGTTACAACTTATCACTACGCATATTTTACTTTCTACAGGACTTATTTAGTTGTAGTTTTTTTTTAATCTATATAACTTATTTGTGTCAATTTTTTGGATGAATAATCATGACCGAGAATGTGATGAGAGTTTTGCTTTAAATATCATTTCATCTTAACAAAATAACATACCAATGGTACCCATAACTATGTACTTAGCAGTTCATTTTAATAAACTTTTACGAGGTGCAAGAGCATATTTTTTCACAGTTATTTACAAAGCAAATAGTTATTCAAAATAAAATTTATTGTTAGATGAAAATATATATCTTGTGTGTATATATATATATATTTGTATAAACCAATATACATATATATCAGTCTATACATGCACATTATTCAAATTATATCTAAAAAATTTAAAACTTAATTAAAAATTGTTGATTCTATCTGCTGTTGGAAACTGAAATACATAGCTATATTTTTTTTTCAAATAAACGCTAGAAGGTTTACGCTATTTTAATTATTACATAATAATAAAATATCAAGCTTCAGTTTATATACTCAATAACAAATGTATATAATTTTCTTAAAAATTAAGAAAATTTATACCATACAACTATTTTTTTTTGTTAACAATCGTTGATTCTCATGATTATTATAGATTATATTAACTTGAATCACAATCATGATAGCAGTCTGTTTATTAAAATAATATGAATTTTAATTTAATATATTAAATATTCTATTGAATTTTATGAAAATGAAAATGGTCTTGTCCTAGGTCACAAGTACAAATTCTATTACTATTTTCATAAATATATACATACACAGACCTTTTTGAGCAAAATATTAATAAACAATTGTTTGCTTGTCAAGGCTTATTATTTTCAATTTACTCAAAAAGAGTTGAAATGAAAAACAAGTGGACATAAAATTGAATAATGTAATATTTGGTGATGCAACAAATAAAATCATCAAATATTCATTTGTACTGACTCACTGTAAAAATTATCATTGTCACATAAGATCGAAGTGCCTAGAAAAGGATAAAGTTATTGATTAACCAAATTTTTCGAAATTAACACGAATAAAATTCATGACAATTAGATTAATCTGGTAAGTTGAAATTCATCATAGTTAGAAACTATTAAGGTATTTTATTATGTTTACTTTAAAATCTAAAATTCTTAAAATAACAAATACTATCTAAAAATTGGGAATAGATACGAAGTAAAATCTACTTGAAAAAAGAAATTACTAGTCACATCTTGGCCAATTGTAAAGGAAATTTCAACTTGTTTTTTATCATTGCTAAAGCGTGCTGTTACCAATGGTAATTTGATAATTATTGAATTATAGAAAGAACTAATCTTTGTTATCATTATTTTCAAGTCTAGTAAATAATCATTCTTCGATGATTCATTCTTTTATACACGATTTTATAACGTACCATAATTTATGAACTTGTACACAGACAAATTCATAATCAACGCTTTATGTTACAACTGATTTGATCAATTCTCAGCAACTTTCTGACTTAAAACGTTTATCGTCTCTGCCATTGTCATCAGTACTGCAATCAGCTCCATTTTCCGTTGATGCGTTCGGCGAAGCGGGCCTCTTCTTTGAAACAGATGTGACTTCAACGGCTTTAGCTTCACCTTCACCACCTTCGGCTTTTTTAAATTGAACAATTATTGCTGTCATATTGTCACATCCTGTACCATCACCTAACGTACTTGGAGCCAAACAATGATCAAAGAGCTGAAAAATATTTCATTTTTAAAATAACTGAGAAAAGTACAAATAATTTCAATGCTTATAATTGTTAAACATACCTCTTCACAAATTTTGGACATTTGCTTGTATCCCCGATCTAATCTGGACTTGATAAAACTCACGACGTTTTGACTTGACATGAAATTCCAAATACCATCACAAGCTAATACTAAAAATTCATCTTTTTTCCTATCTATAGTTATAGTCTGAATATCTGGTAGAGCTGAAATCATTTGTTCTTGTGCTGGCAAACAAGTATTTTTCTTGTAAGAATGATCTCCAAGAGCTCTTGATAGATTGAGTCCACCATTAACTCGACCATCAGCTGTAACATTACCACCTGCTTTTGTTATTCGTTCCATTTCAGGTGCATCTTCAGGTTTATGATCAAAACTCAATTCTACTGCTTGGCCTTCTCTGCAGAGCACACATCTAGAATCTCCAGCATTAGCAACATACAGCTCATCACCTTTTAAAACAGCTACTACTGCTGTGCATCCACTATCAAAACCAGGCTAGAAAAATTGAAATCAATTAAATAAATGTTTTAAAAAATCAACTCATAAATGTTATTTTTTTTATTTACATCTTCATTTTCAATAAGATGTTCTTCATCTTCATCATCTTCATCTTCCTCATCATCTTCATCATCATCGTCGTCATCGTCTTCTTCATCATCATCTTCCTCCTCATCATCATCCACATCACTACTGTCTTCACCACTAAAAAAAAAAAACAATATAATTGTAATGATAATTTTAATTTTTACTTATACTTTTACTTTGCAAAAGTATATTTAAGTACCCCATAAGATATTTATAGGCTTTTTGATCATACTTAGCATCATCTTCGTCATCGTCATTATCATCATCATCTTCAGAATTTTCTGCCTCTACTAAGAAGTTATTGTAAAGATCTTTAGATTGAATTTTTCTTCGACCGCTACTACTTATTTTTCCTTGCTGTTCAGCTTCACCATTTTCTAAAGGAGTACAGGAGCTACTACACTCATTGTCACTAGGACCACTTTTGCTGCTATCAGCAATTTCACCACTATTAGATGGAGTTTCCCCATTCATTTCATTTTCATTTTTCCAATTTGTAGAATTTGAAACTTGACTTGGCGAGACCTTATCATTTACATCAGCTGAGCTATCTGGCATATCTGATGATTTTGAAGGCTGAGAATCTGCAGAGGAACCCACTTGTGGTGCACGAGAAACATCTCCATTACTTGTTGTAGAATCTAAGATTTGATCAGCTTCACTACTGCCAGCTGCTTCTATTTTACAGTTAGATGTTGAAGGAACTGACGGAGTTGATGTTGAAGGTGTAGATGACGTTGAAGTTTGATGTGCAGGTGAAGTGGAAGTTGGTGGTACAGAAGATGTTGATGTTGATGGATCAGACGATGATGAAGATTCACATTTTTGGCTAGAACTACTAACATCTTCTTCATTAGTATTCCAAGCCGATGATGAAGAGGAGCAGCCAGCACCATCGTTATCTTCTGAATTGGGTTCAAGGGTAGATTTCAACTCATTTAGCTGCTTTTTATCCCACTTCATGACATCATACAATTGATCAAGTGTCAACTTTTTCATGCCATCAAATTTGTTCTCAGTTAAAGCTTTCTTTTGATACTTGGCCATAACTGCTTCTAAAGGCATATCAGCCTCTTGTCGAAGACTATTGACATTTTCTTCATCTAAAACAAATTGTTTAATGTACTTTTATTTATAAATATTAAAATTTAAGTAAATAAAGTGTAGAAAATTAGATTTTTACCCGAGTCAACTTGATCTTTTGATTCATTGGGCTTTTTGCGGGATATTTCTACCAAAGTTTGGACAATTTCTGGAGTCGCAAGCGTAGCATCAAAACCAAGAAAGGCATCAATCAAGGCTTGTTTCATGTCTCCTTTCTTGTATGCTTCTGTTTGCTTTATATACTGTGGTAAATTTTTCGCGGAGTATACTGCAACTTCATGTCCACCGTGGCCATCGTAAACAGCGAACAAGGCTGTATCTTCATCAAAGTCGAGGCAACAATTGTGAGCATCCTAATAGAAGGAGAGTAAGTTATTTTGAATTATTATCAGAGTCTATGGATCAAAAGTTACACAGTAAATGAGTAAAGTTAGACTTTAGGAAGACGCGAGAACGATGAACAAAACCCGAAACGAAAAAATAACGGCTATGGATTTAATTTTGGATGGAAATAGAGGCTACAAAAATACGATGACTTACTTCCTGGTGTATACGCCAGCCTTGCATGGAGCTGGCCCCGCAGACGAGATTGCCGGATGATTCGTCCGTCGATTCCTTGTCGACGATGGGCTCTGATAAGTATGCACCCATTATGGATTTGAAAGGAGACGTAGGTAAACAACGAATAATCAAAAATCAATTTCGCAGGCTTCCTCTTTCAAGTGTCGAACTAAGCCGACTCTCGTTTATAATACGATGGTTGGGTGCACGCACCACTAAAGCACGTACTGTCGAACGCGCGCTCGCCTAACCTATAAGATGCTGGCGGGGAGCTCCGTGTGAGTACGTGCGCTACGCCGCGACACTATACGTGCATATATTATATGTAAAAGTGTAAAAAAGCTTCGAATAAGCGGCTTTGCTGATGAGCACGAGGGATCGCACACAAGTCGCTGCACAGAATACAGATTAAAACAAATTATTACGAATCTTAGGTATGTGTGTGTGTGCAAGCAATGTCCAGCACGCGGAGAAACAACACTCGCGCACAGTTGAGCTCGGTTACAAAAAAATAGGAAGGAAGTAAAAAAGTACTCGAGAGCTGCTGCAATACGAACGTCTTTCTTGCAGAGCCGCCACAGTAACACTCGGCTCTTGTATTTGAAATCGATAAAGCACTCTCGGTCGTCGGAAAACACTTGGACTTCAAGACGATGCCGGAACGAATGCTGGTGTGCGCACGAAGACTAGCGGCAGCAGCAGCAGCAGCAGCAGCAACTGTGTGCGCTAATATATATTCATATATGTATTCTTGGCGGCTCTTAGCGCGGAACGTGTGTGTAGTAAGCATATAGTACTATGCACTGCAACGAAATGTGCCTGTGTTGCGAATAATGCACGCAATTCTTCCGACGAAACCGAGGTTATGGTTGGACGTTCGAATTTGCACACCGCACAACTGTACACAAGCACACCAATTTTTAGAATGTTTTTGATGAGTTACGTTTAAAACTTTGGTTTATTTTTCTTTGTTTTTTTTCTGGATTTTTAGTTTTTAATTAAAAAAAAGAAATTCAACTGATCGGAATGAGAGAGTAATTGCACGATAAGCGCTGTTTAGCACACGGTTCAGCGCGAAATTGTCCTTTAATTTTTTCTTTCTCTCCTTTTCTGTTCTTCTTTTTACAGAAGAAATCGCTAATACTGTATTCTCTGGTTTTTTTATCTTATATATCAATATGTGTGCATGCACACGCACACATAAACATGATACCGCTTGTAGGTCTCGTGATACGGTGCTGCTGCAACACCGCGATGCGGCTCCGAAGCGCATCACGCACATCGTCACTCGATACAGGATCCCGATGTCATGGTCTGGATGCAGTTTGCATATAGGCGCAATCATAGGATCAATTTTATGCGATGGCAAGATTGATGCAAAGCTTGTGCGCGACGACAATCGTTGGCGCCATAACGTTCGATACTGTTCCCGCGTTCGTGAACGATTCAAACGAACATTTGAAAAAAAGTGCAGTGATTCGTTCGCACGATTGATGACGGTTGACGATCGAGCGCCAATTCAGTTGAGCGTACGGTTTTGTCACAGCGACAAGTCGCTTTCGGACGTGAAAAATCGCATCGACCGTCGAACGACCAGTGAAGGCCAAAAATTCGAGATCGCGAGTACAAAATGTGATAGTTCTCTCAAGCCTCAAGAATATTATTAACTGGTGGAGGGCGTATGTATAATAGAAAGACGGTTATGCTGAAATGTGCCAAAGAAATCGAATCGTCTTGGGCCACAGCATCCAAGTGTTACAAGACGAAAACAAAGCGAGGAAGAAAATGATATGTACGGATAGGTATGGACTGCTACTATTTGACGTATAAAATGTAAAAAGAGAGGAGAACCCATGCCTAATATGTATACGCGTGCTATATGCAACTTGTTATCTGCCTCACATAAAACGTAGCATTTCGCACTTGGCGCTCGTGCATATTACAGTACCCATACAATACGCATAATGTATAGAGTATATATGTATAAGCGGAACGTGCTTTGAAAGCGTACGCAAGCTGTATGCGTTATAAATATATGTATCGTGTACGCATCGATGTACATTTCTTCGGCTTGCGCGTCGCATTATTATCTCAGCGACGTGTCTCGCAAATGTATTTATTGAGTTTTGTTCCAATATATATTAGTATCTCGTCCCCCTCCTTTTTTACCGTGGCTTTATATCCTTCTTGCACGATTGACTGCGGGTAACCATCCCGATCGACGAACAATTTTCTAATCGTACGAGGATCGCTCGACGGGCAATGGTTGAAAGAAAAGCTCGGCTTTCGGATCGATGCTCGCTTGCACGTGCTATCCTTGATCGCGAACGTGTTTCGTGCAGTAACTCGTTCAAAACAGAGGTCATTATTTTGTTGCCCCTGCGCCCGGCTATTGTTGAAGCGCATTAAGTTCTCCTATTGTCCACGTCGAGGAAAACAAAAGACTCGAACTCTTTCTTTCCCGACACAAAAATTTTTATGTATATCTTCTTTTTATCTTCCTTACATTATTTTTCATCCTCAAAAGTTTGTTTTTGTTCGCTTCTCACCACACTTGCCTTTGTCCAAAAAAAAAAAACAACTCATCATTATTTTCTTCGCTCTCACTGTAGCAGAATGCGGCTCACCCACTAGTAAATAAAATACCGATCGCAGTTTACTTCGCGTACATACACGCTTGTGCGGTACGTTTATAAGCAATCTCATTTGGAACACAAGTATCGAGCACGAGCTTGACATTTTCTTGTAATACTCACCTATAGAGAAACACGAATTCGCCGACGATGATAGCATTTCAGGACATTTCTGCTATAGAGACGTTTTTACGAAGATAATTAGCACGAACGAAGGTATATATGCAGCGATATTTAATTTCAAATGGTTAACACACGTGCTCGTGCAGCGGCAGTCGTAACAATTATACGAATCCCATAAGGATGCTTAAGAAAAAATTTGCCGCTTTTGCTCTCTTTCTTTTTGCCCATAGCCGGGTAATCGCGCGCTATTCTTCATTCTGTATATATTACGGCGCGTAGGATTCCCCACAGAAAAGCAAATCCCCTTAAACCCTCGAAAAGAAACTCTCTCTCTCTCTCTCTCTCTCTCTCTCTCTCTCACACACACACTCAGCTTGTAAGCCAATCTAAGTGGAGTAGAGAAAAGGGGTTAGTCTCTATCTCTTTTTTTTACGTTTGGGAAAACTAAGGTATACATATATACAGATGTTACTATACGGGATATCGTGTAAGCCAGTCACGTTTATGAATTAGGCTGGTCGCGCAGCAGCTCGAGTTCCTTCACCTAACTTCTCATTACCCTTGCTGCCTCCCTACCGCTTCCCTCTCGCTATATACTTATACGCGTATTTCAACTCCCTCCCACGCACACGAAAATGTTCGTTTTGCTTACACACGTACACTTGTAAGCTTCTTTGGGGGGTTTATGTTCATGAGAGCCTAGAGGTAGGAGTGTAGAGGTTTCTCGAGTCCCGTTCGAAAGAAAAGATATTTGTGGCACGAAACGAGTCGAGTCCTTATAATTATCGTTACAATCTAAAGCGAGCCTCTGTACGTGCGAGAAATTTACGTACGATGCACACGCGTATGCAGCGCGTAATATTCCAGCGAGCGTCTAAAGTTACGCGCGCTTATTATGTGCGTGTGGCAAATTATGCCTTACGCATTATACAGCTTCTGCGCAGAGCTTTGACTTTGGTGACGTACCGAGTTATCACGTTGATGTCTATGGAAGACTTGCTTTGAATGTAAATAGTTGTACATCAGGTAGAGGATAGGGAAGAGAGAGAGAGAGATAGAGAGCACCTGAGTTACGCCGAAATAGCGCACAAATGCCTAAAGAAATTTTCAAACTTATCTAATCACAGTTGCGCTGCTTGATTATTAACGCACTTGACGGATAATCGAGATATTTCCACGCTTACCTCGATAACATTTTCTCGACACGCCAGAGAAACGCGTTCAAATTCAAAGGCGATCGAAAAATGAATGTTCTTAATTAATATATTCTATGATAGACAATGAACGCTTATTTTGGATAATTGCATTCAGCTATTTTCCGACAATTTTTAAAAATCTACACCTATTCTTCGACGAATTCAAAATAATTTTTATTCAAAACAAATTTTTTCTCAATGAGGTACATTATTATCGAGACATAAAAATTAGAATTTAATTATTGCTTTTTTAAGTTTATTCGAATAGATTTATAAAACAACGCTTTATCGGTACTTGTAAATGAGCATCAAAAGAACTGTAGCAAGGAAATTACAAATTATGAACATAGATAGAAATTATTGAAATTTTTTTAAAGATTTATTGTTAATGTTCTGAAGAGCATATGATGGATTTGCGCTTATATTTATATACTAGTAAGTTGTAAATTTCAATCGAGTTCAAGAAATGAATGAATGAATTCCCCTGAATGGTAAAAATATCTAAATCAATTCTCATTAGAGTTTTAATGATTATGGGAGAAAATTTGGAAAGTTTAGCACAAGCTCGCGCGCTTTAAGCTTTATCTTAGACAAACGTAATTTTTTTAAACTTACGATGATTAAGTGTTAAACTTTGGAAGCTTGATAACTTTTAGAAATGAAACGATAAAACTTTACGCTCGGTTAAGTCCAATGATAAAGTTTACTGCATATGTTCGAATAAAAGTGTCGCCATAATTATCACAAAAGCTCGTCTATCACAACTTTCGCTTTAAATGCAAATAATTAATTTACTTGTTTAAAAGCTCGTTAAAAGCTTTGCTCTATATGTATAAGATACAATTTTTTGTGCTAAACCAAAAAGCGAAGAGAGCAAAATGTCCAAACCTACGACATGCAAGACTGTTGATTCTGTCAGCTGTGGAAGGGCAATTAGGTCGCTAACCTTTTTTTCGAGTATTACAAAAAAAAAAAAAAAAAAAAAAAAGAAGAAAGTAGGTCAGTCGAGAGAAAGAGAGGTGGCGCAAGCGCGCGAGTATCATCGTGGTCCCCTCCCAGCCTCAATTGTGTTTTCTTACGTGGCGGTGGCTGTGTGTGAGTAAGCGTGGTGCATGGGACACAGCACCAAATTTACGCGCTTTCGTGGATGGGCAGAATGTCCTTTTTCGCCCTCAGCATCGCGCCGACAAAAGCACACGTATACAAAGTGAGAGAAGGCGAGAAATGGGATGTGCACGAGCAGCTGCAGCATAATAGGAAAGAAAAGGAAGGCGAAAAAAAAATCAGCACTGCCATCGCTATGCTACCGCTGCAACTGTCAGTGAGCAGCCACGAGGGGTCTATAACTTACTTGTTCTTTCTTCTCTGATTCTTGGTTGCTGCTCCTCTGTGACGTTGTACGAGAAAATTCGCTGTAATATCTGTGGCTCGAGCTTCCCTTTTATCGTTGGCGTGCTCGGATAAAGAAGACACTTTTTTATTCAACTTATCTAATCCATAGATTGCATGAATAATATTTTTTTTCGTGAGTTATGTGCAAAGTTTGTAAAAACATCTCAATTACGAATTTAAATATTGAGCAAAAAAATACAGTTTTTGACTAAAATAGAACTCGTTGAAAAAAAAATTGCGAGTTTACAGGCAGGGTTTTTTTCACATCGCGCCAAAATACTTAAAAATTCCATTTCAACCCCCTTGACACATTGATAGAAGAAAAAACAAGCAGTACACGAAATACTAAAGAGCAAGTTAAACCAAAGAAGCTAAAAGAGCAAGCAAGAGAGTTAGTTTTCTGTCTTTCAGCAGTGCACAGTTACAACGGGCATCTTTCAAACTTTTCGCTCATGCCGAATGCGAAAGAAGTAAAGCAATCATCTACTTAAAAAAAATCCTTGAACCAAGAGAAGACACACACACATAGCTCGCTTTATGCGATGTCGTGACGATGCACGTTTGAGTGGAAAATACAGCGAACTCTTTAAGTGGATAAAATGTAAGGTGGATTTCGGGGATTTGAGAGCATTACACGGCATTAGCCATTATGTGACGATCAAGTACGAGATTATATACAATGTAAGTTGGAACTCGAGATACTCGGCCTCTCATGGTTATATTTTACGTATACGTATACGTATGTGAGAGATTTGATGTTTTTCCTCTTATTTTTTCTCATATTTTGAGTGACTCTACGCGACAAATGTACAAATTCGCTGTTATGGAGTCGTATTTTGTCAAATGTGTTTTATTCTGTACTCTTTGCTTTGGGCTTTATACATTTCGCTTAGGATTTGTCAAAGATAACCATGGTAAATGTATCCGTCTTCATTCGAGTAGCGGCTTTTCTTTTCTTTGAGATACATTTTTTATAATGTTATGCTAAAACTTGAAAGATTCTACTTTATGCCGTGTTAATGAGTTTCAATTCATTTTGTAACAAACAATTCAATTTATTAATTTGAAAATCTTACACGATATGAAAATACAAGCTGCTCGCATCATACCATCAATCTGTATATATAAATAAACAGAGAGAAATTTGTTTCAAAACAAACATAATTATTTACGCTCTAGCGAGGCGTAACTCAAATCTAGCAAACAGCTGTTGTCTTCAAGTGCTTCAATTTGCGGTAAGATGAGAAAGGATGAATTCAAATGAAAGTTAATTTCGCTCTATTAAAATAAGCCATGAACGAGTAACGAATTTCAACTTTTGATTGTTTAAAAATTATTTAAGGCAGAAATTTCTTCCTTTTATTTTTAGCGCAATAATGAATCGACCGATTGCATGTAAGAAAGTGGGAGAGAGAGAGAGAGCGATGTAGATGAAAAATACTCTGCTATCGTAACTAAGAGATACCTGTGTCATTTGCAGGCATAACGGTCAAAGTTATCTTGGCAATTAAATCGAGGCAATCAAATTTACATCTGGTACGAACGAATATTACATAAACTATGCAGATTATACGGTACTCGGGCCAATGGCACAGCTTGACTGTAAGACTTGGAATTGCATGACGCTTTATGATCACACACACACACACACACACTCACACACACACACACACTCACACACACACACACACACACACACACACACACACACACACACACACACACACACACACACACACACACACACACACACACACACACACACACACACACACACACGAGTGTAGAATCAAAGAGCAAGAAAAGCCATAAACCAGCCCAGAGCGAGAAACAATTTAGATCGTTACAAAACGAAGAGCAGTGAAGAAGGTGCATCAGTTTATACGCTAGTCCAAGCGCAGCTAATATTGTGCGCACAGCGCAAACAATTATGCTCATTATCCTATAAATACCTCGTTTAACCGGCTTGTAAATTAACGTATACGATTTTACTCTACGTATACGGTACTACGGTTTTACCGTGTACTACAGTAGCTCCGAAACGGCCTCAAACCCTTAGTAAAATGAGCTTATAAAAGGTAAAAGTATTGCGTTATATAGCCCAAGAAATAGCGTTTCGTAATCGAATTATTATTACACATCTGCATATTTATGCATAATTAAAGACTTGAAAAATGCATGTAGCAATGCGTTCCATCTGCGAGGTCACTTTGCTTTGGTATTTTCTGAAATAGGTAGCTCCTTTTTCGATGAAAGAAAGGAGGATGAAGAGAAATCGTATGCGCATTTGCCGATACATATCCTTCGAGCGTGAGTCGACAAGTAGTATAGTATAAGGAGCCGTCGTCGTCGTAAATGTTCTTTCAAATTCTAAAGCCGAGCTTCGTAATCGATATATACGATATTATTATGTAGGGTCAAAGACCCGAGGGCCGGGTTATTCGAGGATTCGTTCGAAGCTCTCAAAAATACCACTTGAAGAGCACGAGGTGGCTGCGCTAAGCATAAGCGCACGCTGATGCGAGTGTGCATGTGTGACGTGAATGTGCTTACATAAGATATACTTTAGATCAATGTATACATGTATATATAGATGTCGCTGGGTCTCGTCAGCTGTAACAACCTTCGTATAAAATACACGTATACGTCCGTGCACGCATTTTGTCGAATACCTGTATACGGCAATAAGCGCTGGCCCTCGACGCCGTGCGCATGCCCAACTCGAGCTTGCAGCGAGCTCGAGAGATCACAGACACACACACACAATCGCACATGCCAAAAAAGGTACCAATACGTGCATATAGCTCCAGAAGAGATAGAAAGAGGGAGAGTGAGGGAGAGAGAGCTTTGGTGCGCAAGTCTACACAATTCGCACGCGCGTACGGAGTGCATGAGATAGAGGCTACAGCACGAGCTCGAGTCAGTGCACAGTCGGCGAGTGGCAGAGTCGGATAGCGTTGTGCGCGAGTGTGCAGCGAGTGTGTGAGAGTGCGCGAGCGCGCTGGTGCTGGCTTTGCGCTGGCTGCTTCGAGCGGGCAGCAGCAGCTGCAACGCGCGCGGGACTACCGTTCTGCACGGTATAGCGCCTGCGCTCTTATATGCTCTCGCACATATACATTGGACACGATTCGCTCCGGGCTGGCGTGTGTTGGTGCGCTGGCATGTGTCTCCCTCGACGTTATTGCTCATTATCTCGCTGCGGGAAATTGTAAATCATCCCAGTCATCCTCGTTTTCGTTATTATAAAAAGCTCCTGCCACAGGACGTGTATTCGTCGCTCAGGATATAGCGAGAGCGCGCGAGCTGCGACACGGACGCTCGCTAGAAAATTTTGACACGAGCTTGCAGTGCGCGAGCTTTACACACCAACTACTACTACTACTACTACTACTGCTACTACTACTATTGCTACTACTACGACTACTACCCCCTGTTTACGTGTGAGGATATATTATTTGTGTTTAATCAGTTCAGCTGTGCAGTTGTGCTACATACGGGACAAAAAGCTCGTGTGTATCCTAATATCGAGTGAGCTGATACAATAAACAGAGTGATAAATAGTATCATCAAGCAAGCAAGCTCCTGCCTCGTGAGGTAGTGCGAACAGGCTGGGGCGCGCGAGTGTGAGCGTGTCCGTGGGCACGATCGTGCGTGGTGGTGCTGAGTGAGTGTTGCTGGTGTGTCATTGATGCCGGGGCTCGGGGCATTAAACGCGCGGGCCAGAAGCCCGCGAGGCGCGCGCAGCGCCCTACTAACCCGACCTTGGCTGGGGATGCCACTGCTTCTACTCGTGCTCGACGCCGTCCTTTCCGACTCCCACGGCTCGTCGTCGTCGTCGCTGCCGCCACCGATGTCTTGCTATAAATCTCTTATTGCTCTTCTACTGACTGTTACAACCGCTATTACTACTACTACTGCAACTACTAAAATTACTACTGCGACTACTTCTGCAGGTTCGTTATCTGTATAAGCCATATATGCTCGATTCTATAAAGCTCACGTACCTATATAGACCATCGATCTCTTTTTCGCTATGTACACGAAAAAAGAAAGCTTCCGGACGTGAGAGCCGTAGCATTGGCTTGCGTTGCTCTCTTATTTTTCCTTTACGACGAACTTGCAGCTGTAATGCACGATTGGCGAGACGAGCATTGATGAAACTCGCCGCTTCAAGCGAATGTAAATGACTCTTCGAGTGGAGGGAATCGACTGGGGAAGCTTTTAAGCGGGTAAAAAACCTCCGCGGATACCTACGTTTCAGGCTTTATAATTAATGCAACTCTGTGTCTGTTTACATTTTAATGATGTAATTAAGAATTTCAAGTTTTCACAAGAAATATTCCGTTACATTTGTGAGTTGGTTTTCAACATGCCACTTACATTTTTCACGTCATAATCTCAGCTTCAATGTAAAGTTTTATACAATTGTAGACATCGTGCTTGATAAATATTCTTTTATATCATATGCCGAGGTTGAAATTTGTTTCTAAAGCAAAACTCAAATTCAAATTCGAAAAAACAACTTGAAGATGTAATTTTAATTTAAAAAAAACTCGGTATAGCAGCATTAAAAACGCAGTCGCTATCTCGCAAAATCGAAACGATGAAAATAAAATTACACACACTAGCACACGTACTAGTATATTACTCGCGACGGCACAGGGGGATTTTAATAAAGGCAAGAACGCGTAAGCATGAAAATCAAAACTTATACCTACCTGTATGCCGCACGAGTGTTTATAAAACCTCCGCGTGCGTACTCGAGTTCTTATATATACGCGGCATCAACGTACCAACGACAACGCGCACATCACGTCGTTTTACTTTAATGGTAACCCTTCCGCGCTTCGTAACCTCTAGCCATAAATACATATACTCCACAACGGCTTATAGGTATATATGCATAGAGGATTGAAGTGGCGCTTTGGATCGCTTCTCTCTCTATTTCATGTGCTGCAGCGATCCCCTCATGCGACTTTCACGAGTCTCTTTGTAAACCTATATTCCAAATACACGGTTCGTAATACGTATGTGTGTGTACGTAGCGATCGTCTTTGCTTCATACGTTTGTTTCCTATACACGTGAATCCTTTCAAGATCAAATTCGTTCTTGTCAAAGCTCGAAGCGTATGCACGAACGAATGCGGTTATAGTGCTTTCACAGTGGGGATGTATGAACGTAAAATAAAGTATTTACTCGGAAGCAATTGGAATTCAAGGATTTTCTTATAATAGAGAATATTCCAATACATTTTTAAATACCCAAATACAGTTTATATCCGCGAATATTCGAAAATCTTATCATAATCGAGAATACTCGAGAATTCGGGTAATACCATAAATAATCGAAAATATGTTTGTAAACGTTGATATTTTACTATTCGAGAATAGACACAAACATTAAAAATAAGTTCATACTTACGTATACGTGTACAATATAATCACTCGTAAGCACTGCGAATG
>CACVKI010145760.1:0-13792 GCA_902732785.1 Trichogramma evanescens
CTAATACTTTCATGCTTATACTTTACGGGATCGTTTGTACTTTATTTAACGCCATAGTTATCTATCATTTACAATTATTTATTAATAATATTAGTCATGTACTAATAAACATTATTATTGATGATATTTGTTGCAAAGCCCGCCGTCGACCAGCAGCCCTCGCTGCGCTCAGGCCGCAAATGTCGGCGGGCTTTGCCATGTAACCGTAAATTCATGGGTACATCTTTTTAAATAAAATATTCCTTAATACTATGTTAAGTAAACGTACTTTCGAGCGGGGATAAAGAAAAATCGTATACGCGACTCGGGACAAAAGTCAAACGCCCGTCTCTGCGAGCTTGCACCCTCGGCTTCGCCTCGGGTGCATAACCTCGCAGGGACGGAAGTTCAGCTTTCGTCCCTTGTCACGTAATATACTATTGTAAGTGATCCAATACTTTAAAGCACGGGAATGAATCTTAATTATATCAGTGATACTCGTGAAAAAAAATTTTAAATTTTTCATTCTTGAGTGTTTTTCATAAATTAAATCTTGATCAATTTTTTTCAGGCGAATCCTAAATGAATGAAATATGATTTTAACACAATTTAAATACGATATAATTGATAAAATAATAACCCCATAACTTACGCCACACACTTTAATAAAGTCATATTCAAGCACAAGTAAATCCATTGTAAACTATTCATCGAATTGATAATGATTGACAGCACGAATGCTCCCAAAAGTTGAAAGGAGTAAATAGCAGTTAAATACTTATTTTCGTCTACATAAAATTCAGTATGAGCAGGTAAATGTTTTTTTATATGAGTTTGGTTATCAGGAAAAATCCAGTCTAGTGTTATTGGACCAATTAATGGAGATACCCAGTATGCAAATATTACAGAACAAAAAATACCTGTTCAAAAAGTAAAAATATTATAAATAATTTATCTAAAAGTTGATCACCTAAAAATACATACTTGATATTATATTTATGAATTTCGAACATTTATTTAGGTTTTTTGCTACTAAAGCTTTCTCTTGCTGATTTAATGAATCTAGAACTACTTGATGAATAGGTATCAAACATCTTAACTAAAATATCAAGCATACTATTTAATGTTCAGTTAAACTCAAATGTATCAATAATGGTTAGTATCATAAAAGTTGATTTTCTAACTTCATTCTCTGTACGCAGAAAGTAAATGTAGCAGTACAGTGAAACCACAATAATCAAAGTTTGAAACCCTAGTTCGATCACAATTGTCTGATCGATATTAGTTCCAATAAAGATTGAATGAAATTTCAATATCTGGAATTCGAGTATTGAAATTGAAATGTTTAATAATTAAAATTAAAATTTTTTTTGATTAATTTTGCTTACCAATGATGCTAGGAGTATTAAAATCAATAAAATTATCATGCACCTACCTATGGTATTGACATATTTATTAATCAATGGGTACAAACAAGAGAGACTCATAAATTTTTTGGCCCAGTAGCAGTGAATATCACAAAAATCATGTAATTTAGCTAACAACAGTTCTTCTTCCATTTTATTAAAATTTTGTAACCTGACTCAGATCGGTAAAAACTATTAGTTCGTTGGCTACTACTGGCCTGGTGTGTAGATTTCCACGTACTATTCAATGCATATAAATTTAATATTTAATCATTCCCTTATTCTTTTATATGCACATTTATGACGATTACGTTGAAAAAGCTACAAAGCTTGCGTTCTGCCATTGTAAAACGATTCTATATTGAAATAATTTATATTATTCCATTGATGATTTAAATTTGAATGATTCAATTTTTTTAATAATTTTTTGATCTTGCTTCTATATAAAAATTTCAAATAGAAACTATTCTAAAGTATTATAAAATAATTGAACAATTGTATCCTATTATCAGCATAAATCCGAGTGATGCAGCTGAATGTGATCACCACGATTATCAAAAACAAAGCTTGAAAAGATCTGATTTAATCAAGTGCATCATATTTTGAATAGGGACTTTAGTCACTAGAGTATCATATTGTGCTTTATTTAACAAGAGTGTGATAAAATGTAAATTACACACGCTTAATTTGCTTTCGAGTTCGATTGATTCGATTCATGGCTGCCGATAACTTTTTGTTGTGGTAGTGTCTTCCGCAGATTTTGATGCGCCATGTCAAAAAGTTTGTGGATTCAGATTTAGAATTAAACCAAAATTGAAAAATTGCTCAAGACCTTACTACACTGATGAGTTATCTGCAGCCGCGAACCAAATCAATCGAAAATTAGTGTATATGTCGCACTATTAATG
The DNA here is from genome assembly GCA_902732785.1 of Trichogramma evanescens. Taxonomy (NCBI): domain Eukaryota; kingdom Metazoa; phylum Arthropoda; class Insecta; order Hymenoptera; family Trichogrammatidae; genus Trichogramma; species Trichogramma evanescens. The sequence continues at coordinate 2,294 of CACVKI010145760.1, forward strand.
GAAAGTTTTTCATTGAACTTTACATTTTTAATGAGCTAAGCTTCCGGTAAAACAGGTTAACTTCAAGCTTTGTTAATAGTTAAAATCAAGTACACCACGTTTTGCTTTTTTTTATTTCAAAGGTGACTTTTATGTATGAATAAAAATAGTTCAATTTATATGAAATTATTGATGCACATATTATTACAAGCTTTTTTAATTTTTACCCAGTAGCTCTTTGTGCAACGTATGCTGTCAGGTACATAATTTTATATAAAATTATTACGACTTTCTTTGATTCAAAATAGTGCATTTTGCCCCTAGGGAATAAAAGATGTAAAATTCTCAATAATTTGTTTTTCTCTATACAGGTCTAAAAGTAATATTTAAATTTTATTCGGTAGGAACAAAATGTTACATTAGATTTGAGTGAAATGAAAATATTATTTATGATAAACGATTATGAAACACTTTAATGTTATAAAATAGTTTAAATTGACTTCCTTTGACATATTTGATTATGCGACACAGCATTGAAATAATAGAATTTAATTAGGCCATAAGCTATGATTACTGTTGGCCAAAGCGTTTGATGCAACAACAAAGAGACCACTGGTCAATTCATAGGTAGTATTTAATAACAATAGTAATGATAGTAATGATGATAAATACGCTTGCTTTCACCTTAATAAATTAATAGCAATATATTACAGAGCATTATACGTAGTAAAAAATATAATTCACTCAGTGAGTCTATTTTTAACAATTATTTCTGACGGTTCCTTATTTTAATTATAATTATCAAGAAAATGTTGAGTGCGACAGTTGCACTACAAAAATTTTCTAAATTTTCTAAAAAATACTGAAGTTTTTTTTACCTAAATTGACAGTTTCATTCGTTATCTCACTTTTTTAAATATCAAATACGTGTTGCACTATCCAGCCGTGATATTCGGAAATATCGATGTAAACCCCCGGATGCAGCACCGATGCACAGCCGATGCCGCCGGATATGATGCCCGCCAGTTGTCCGTTGATCACCGCGGGCCCGCCTGAGTCGCCTTGGCAAGCGTCGGCCATTCCTCGACCGGCGCAGAACATGCCTTTCTCGTCGTAACCCGCGTCGTAGGCTTTGGCGCATTTGTCGTCGTCGACCACCAGAACTTTGGCTATTTTTAAGTGTGGCGAGACGCTTCTATTGTCCTGTACACGCATTATTAATCGATCAGTTCTTTCATCTCGGTTGACCACGTTTATCGCGTGAAGTTGCTTACCCCTTGTTTTCCGAATCCGGATATCTCGACGACGTCTCGCGTTTTTGGTCTCGCGCACGACATGGAAATGGCCTTTTGGGACTCGTTGAACTGTAGCGGCTCTTTCAACTGCGTACAGAATCGAGTTATCGTAAACGATGTAAATTTTTAATTGTCATTCGTACCTTGATTAAACTTATATCGTTGATGCGAGTGACATTGTTGTAATTGGGATGAATGACGACGCGCTCGATGTCATGCTTGACGCCACCTTTGGATCGGTACGACGTGCCGGTCAAAACTTTCAGGCCAAAATCATAACTGCAACAAAGCAAATGATTTTTTCTCTTTTTATTCCATCGTTCGTATTTGAGACCGACACTGATTTATCGCACGAATGAGAATAAACTTACGCGAAACAGTGAGCAGCCGAAACGAGCCAGTATTTGGATACGATCGTAGCACCACAAACGTTCACGTCAAGTTGTAGAATCTGAGCCTGCACATGAATACACAAAATAAATTCATGCCGATCAAACGCGGTTATTATACCCAGTTTTTTAAAAACTCTGGTAAAATGATAAAAAAATGTTGCTTTTATATACTTGATAGGGTACGCGTTCGATGTCAGCCTCGATGTCACCGGTGATTCTCAGCCTACGAGCCGAAGTGGCACCTGCAGAAAATAAAGTGGAAATGAAAGTGGCCACACCCCGCGTTTGATCACTATTTAATCTTACCGAAGAAAATATACAAAACTGTGATATAGAACAGATACATCGTCGATCTCATGTTATCGAATTTTTGCTCGTATGCTCGCTTTCACGATTCGAACGTGAATAGTTTTATATGGGCGAAAAATTACCGATATCAACACGTTGTTCCAAAAAAATTGACACATGTTACACGCGCGATCACTATGTATCCAGGTGAAAAATTAAGACAAATACGACCGCGCTGTTGAGCTTGCACAATCCATTATTGATAAAAATAATGTTGTTTGGAAGACTCACGCGCGCGGGTCGACTCATTTCGCAATTTCGCTCGTTAAGTTTCTTTTTTTACACTACATTTATCGTTGTTTTTGTTTTGCATCGATTTTTTTAAGTGAAACTTCCTTAAACGAGTTGGGTATGAGAATATGGTTGAAATTGTTACGCTTCTAAGGTAACAAAGATTAGTCCGCGTAAGACAAGTGTCACGAGCATCGCTAAACGTTAGCAAATATTTCTCCGCTAAATTAGTGGAAGCGAAATTAGCTGAACGAAACGTCAGCAGTCTCAACGCCAGTTGACCAACCGTCCCTTTCAAAGATATCGAACGCCACAAAAAATTTTCAAGTCCCTACAATTATCACAAGGGACTTATACTGACGCAGTGCTATAACCATACTTATATCGTAGGAAGTGGCTTGCCACTTGCAGGAGCGATTTTCTCACAACGCGCCACCTAGCGGATGGTCGCGACTTCTTTGTTTATTCCAGACAATCAATACATTACTTCTTTGCGCGTGTATAGCGTTAGTTTACTTATACATGATTTGCAGTAAATATTACAGCTATTTTGTAACCTCTTCAACATACTACTACTATTGCTATTCGAATCTTGCATCGTCGACTCATTCGCAAACGTATTATGCTACAGCCTATCAGTCACACACACTTTTATGGTTCAATTTTTGACCTTCCGTTCTTGCTGTAAATTCAACAACAAACTATCGTAGCTACTTTTTTTTGTTCATTCTCAAAATAAATTAAAGATATTTTCGGAGTTGAATTAAATAGCCTTTTCCGTATTCAAATACAAATTTTACTCTAATCACACCCAACTACAGTGCAGATTTTATATAATTCAATTTATCTAGATCCAATCCAATCTCGAGCAAGCGTATCAGCCTTGAGGCTATCCTCTGCTGGAATCTTTTTGCGCCCGCTCAGAGATTCGAATTCAATGGATCCCTTGGCCGTGTGCGCGTGCCTCGATCTCGAACCTTCGACGCGCATGCAACCGAAAAAAAAGGAAAGGACACGCGCGAGGGTGTCGATGCTCCGGCGTCAATTTCTGACGCAATTTCACGGCAATTTCCTGATTAGGAAAAATCAGCAGCAGCAGCGTAGCGCCCAAAAGATCGACGTCGCTCTCTGCTATACATGTATACATTGCGGGACTTATACTACCTGCTTTTCGCCCTCGAGGGAAAATCTATGTAGAAGCTCTGGTCGTTACGCTCTTCCGCGCGTATCCAGAGCTCTACAGACATACGCCTAGCGCGCGTCGCTCCTCTCGAACACTCGAAATGCCTATAGACTGCACTGCCGTTGACGGCTGGGAAGTGGATGTAGAAGAAGCAGCAGCTAAGACTTGAGGGGATCGTTTTCGCGTTTCCGTCGCTCGTTTAAAGATTCGCCGAAGGTCTTGGAAAACGAGCGAGGGAAGTTAAAGCACGCACGCGCGCGCGCGTTGAGAATTTCGAACTCCTGCGCGAGATCTCCCTCTTTCTCTACGGGCGCCTATAGGTACTTGCCTAGCCTGGGTTATGAATCGAGGAAAAACGGCTGATTCTTGATTATATACCGACGCAAAGTATATAGCGCGCCGCGTCGATTTCCATATGTACGCACGTACGTGTTACCATGCGCGCGCGCGTTTTACATCTGTGCGATCACAGATGAATATTGAATCGGAGTGGCATCCTCTCCATGGTATGAGGAATGAAAAATTATTGCGTGCAACTTTTGATTTACGATTTTTCTTGTTCTCACTCACAGTTGTTGTCTGAGAACAAGAAGAAGAAAAAAAATTGAGAATACTCGAGAGAAGTCTTAGTCGTCTCGACTCGGACGAAGCGAGATTCGATTGTGCAGTTGAAGCCATGGCCAAAAAATCACGAGACAACTCCAAAGCGTTTGCGCCTTGATATATAAAATGCCGTTCACGTTCGTATTTTGCGCAGCCAAGGGTAATGTAATGCAGTTGCTTCTTTGGCTGCCTCCGAAGTCGCGCGTCGAGGATGTCAATAATGAGATTTAAATGTAGCTTGCTCTCGCCTCGTGCGTCGATCGTATATCGTCGGGAATTCGAGGGGGTATAATCTTTGGACGCTTTATCGCGTCTGGTAACACTATCCAAGTATTTATTGGTTTTCATTTTACGTACACGGAAGATATAGCTCTGGAGTAATTGAAAAATTCAAATAACATTTAGCGAGAGAGGAAAAGTATAATTCTGCAAAGACACCGCCGTGGCTGTAATCAAAGTTAAATGACTCGTACTGTTTGGTCGAAGCGATGATGTAAAATTAGCAAAATGTTTGCTAATCTCGAAAATACCGAGACAATAAACACATCGAAAACGGAAAGTGGCCGATCGATGCTAATAGCGAGCATACGAGCGATTGCGGCAGCAGCACTATGGAAAACACGACAATAATTTCTACATCAAAAATTGCATATCTCTATGATGAAACTCGTGCGTATACCGCCGATCGTAAGATTCTGAAAAAAAGGCGCTACGTTCGCGCGTTATGCGTTGTGTGCGTATAGTACACATAGTGCTGCACACAACGCATACACAGTCCGAGATCGAACGAATCTGGGGTAAGTGCGTATCTTTTGAGAGATCGGAGCCGAAAACAATGAGAGAATGAGAATATAACTTTACGCGTATACCTTATGCGCCGGTATGATTAGGCGTGCGACGCGTTGCGTGTAAATATATTCACAAACGAACGCGCAGATAATAACACGCGCTATGTGTGCGTGTGCATGTGTGCGTGTAGAAAGTATATACGCATGTCAGTCTGCTTGTGCGCGCGCGTGTGTAAAGTCTAGAGAGACGTTCGTCTACTCCCTTATGTCTTTTAGATGATAATGCGAAAGCGTATGTATATATGTGTGAAGTTTATGAGATTGAAAAAAAGAAAGAAAAAAATATAGAGGCGAGTGATGAATGAGGCGATAGCACGAGTATACATAATATACAATATATACACGACGTCTGGGGGTTCGATAACGCACCGAGATCAGAGGTTTCGCGCGCGTTTTCATATAATGCATTCGCGGCTGGAATTGGCTTATGAAAGTTTACAGCATGCGTGTGTGTGTGTAAAATTGCCCGAGAGCAGCTCAGCTCCCCTTATACATATTGCGAGCTGAGCGAGTTTGACAAAATTTATTTTCACCAGACGAGATATGCATTTTAAGCGTGTAAACAACGATTGCGTATGTACTATATGTAGTTGCGGAGTTTGTTTATCTTTAGGAGCTCGAGCGAGCGAGCGAGCGAGGCTCTACTATATATACTCTTTGCGTGTGCAGCACCGAAGTTCGCGCGCGAAACGGCCCGAATTCGAATGCACGAGCACGACCTTGTTCTCATCCTCGGTTTACAATGAGCGTTTGGATGGATGAGGAAAAAAAATATAGTAGCAGCAGCAGAAAAAAGAAAAAGAGGCTTCTCTGGGTAAACACACCACGAGAGAGAGAGAGCTAGTTAGTTCGATCGTGTATTATACGCGTGTGCGGAGTTGTTCATCAGCTGTGTGTAATTATACGCGCGGTTTCATTTTTTTTTTTCGGCGAGAGAGAGAAGAACAAAAGAGCGCCCGTAATGAATCGATGCACAAATCATTCGTTTGAAAGAACTCGGTGGAAAAGCTAGCAGCACTATATCGAATTTCGAGCCGAGCGCATGAACCTTTAATAACGGCGAAGGCTAATAATACCGCGAACGAAAAATGTTTCTTCTTTATACTTGATAAGATAGCAGCGCGGCTTTACTCGGGGCTTGCCTTCGCTTTATGAATTTGACTTTGAAATTTTCTCTCGAAGAACCCTTTCTCTTCTTTTGTGTGCGCGCGCGCAAGACAGAGAGAGCTATTGTAATACATCAAAATTGGATTACGAACTTTTATCAAAACTGCCTTGGTCTATCAAAGCGACACAACTTTACAAGAATAGAACGAATTACGATACTTTATCAACTTGCGCGAGATGTAGCGTACAATACAAGGCTCGCGAGTCTCGGTCATATCCTGCGAGCGCGCATGCGATGCTCGTTTCTCACTGTCCATGCGATGTTGGCGAAATTTGATTTATTTTTCGCTTGCCCTAAATTAAACTAATCCGTCCAGAGAGGCTATTGAATTATAGTTTGTTCACTCGCCAATCCTTTTCTGTCTCCATTATCGTCGGAAAGACTTTCGGACACAGCGGCGTACTAGTAGTACCTACCTTTCTCTCCCCCTTTTTGCGCGCAGCGTAATATGCCGATCCGAATTAAAATCCTGACCCTAAAAGCTTTTAGGAGTGGCCGTGCTGAGCTCGTCGGTGTGCTGCTTTTCTTCTTCAACGCGCGCAAGCATAGCCTAAAACTTTCTAAATAACGAGGCGATCCTTTATGAATCATTATTATTTCCCTTCATTTTTCTTTTACAAATTGACATGTTAAGAGAGGGTGCGGAGGGCTTGTCGTCGATGATTCTCGTTCGCCATTCGCGCGATCGAGACCGCCACGTCCATTATTATTTATTGTTATTATTTTTTTAAAGCTCGTGCGGAAGCTCACGTTAAATGACGTCGTTTTACGAGCTTATGTACCTGAAAATAGCGATTTGTGCTAAAAAGTTGAGTCACGAAAGCAAATCGCGCGTCGACGTTGATGACGTTAGCGGGTTGCACGTGTATAGCGATATACAATGTATATAATTGTACCATGTATACGTGACGGCTGCTAAATTTAATTTTCGTCGACGTCTCGCGATCGATTCGTGTATAATTCGTAACTTTGTTATGATATTTTCGTCATAGTCATACTGTCAAGACTGAATGAACGATGAACATGGAAAACCGCTTCATTTTGTCGTGTATATTTTGTCGTGCAGTTTTATTCTCATTTTCCATGATACATAGACTTCGATTCTTGGATTTCCCCTTCGAATCAAAAGGGTATTAATCAAAACCACGTATACGCAGACTCGCGCGATTGCGAGCATAAATCCACGCGGCGTTATGTACATGTATGTGCGCAAGCTCGCGCGTTTTCACACGACGCCGCCCGTGTATGGTGTGTAATTCTTATCGGAGTCAGGCAGCTTTGACGTTTGCGTTCGTTGTACTCTCTCTCTCTCTCTCTGCAGCGCTACATATATCGCACTTCATTAAAAAAGGCTCGCTGCCGCTGTTTACGTGCGTTTGCAAATAAAAAAAAAGAGAAGAGGAAAGGCTGTGCGAGTGAAACGGGAGAAAAAGTACGCACACTCGCTCGCTCGCGATAGAGAGAAACGGAGGGATGCTGCGCAGCTATCCGAAGCTCTCCGAGTCTGCATCGCTCGAGGATCAGAGAGTGAGAGAGGAATGAAGTGAGAGATGGAAAGACAGTTGGCGTAAACGAACAAAAAAAAAAAAAAATACGGCAAAAAGGCAAAAAAGAAAAGCCGAGTGACATTCGCCGGTGAAGGTGAGCCACGCGAGTCGAGTTTCATTGTTTGATTAATTTATCGAGAGTCTGCATAGTTTATTGAATTCAGAACGTACCGCGTACTACTGCGCTCGAGGACTCCAAAAATAGACACTCCCTTTTGGACGAATTGAATAAATTGAAGAAAAAAAAAACGACGCTGCACTATATAGAGCATATAAAATTTACAACGAAAAAAAATGAATAAAATTGAAATCGTCCCTCGCTTTAATTATTCACGCTATACCTAAACCGCGCCGGAGTTTACAAAGACTGCTCTATACAATAAAGTCAAGAGAAAAACCTCTTTATATTATTATACCTGCGTACATAGCTAGTTTTTCGCAATTAATTTTAAGATCATCACTTTCGCCAAACTCCTCATGGTAGAGCACGCCGCAAGCCACGTAGGATGTGCACACACACACACACACTTTTACGAAAAACAAAAGGAGAATCTCTATATCGAAGATCCTCGCGCGCGGTGCGCGTCGCGCAAGAGCGTATAATGCAGCGTGTGTATGTGTGTGTGTGCAGTAGGGCCTTATGCACTGAGAGGAGTGTCTCATCAGCCATGTGTATCCTTTAATTATAGCAGAGGCCGTTACAAGCGCTCGTAATTTTCACTAACGTCTTTGAAAAGGTAGATACACTCTATATGAGGCGCGCGCGCGGAGTAGAGTCTCTTCTCGCTGTCTCTCTCTTACTCTTTCGCGTGCGTCGCTCATTGTCTCTGTGAGCGAGTTTTTTTTTACTCTATGGACAAAAGACCATAAAAAAAAACTCGTGCACACTCTTTACTACCCACGCTCGGGCACGTAGATGTACGCGCCAGCAGTTCTTTTTTGCGTAGAAGAAAAAAAAATATTTATGACTCTTCTTTTCTTCGACATATTCGATGCACGAATAATACGGAGTGCGGAGAATTAAAAAAAAAAAAAAAAAAACAATCTATACGAAAAAGAGAAAAAAAAAGGATTACATCGACGACATCTGACTCTCGCGCGCGGGTTGCGAGGGTGTGTGCATGTGCTGCGCGCAATATACGATATTTATTCGGTCGCGCGCGAGGCTGGCGGTTTATATGGCGAGCGTGGCGAAATAGGATACCCGTACCGCGCACGATGGCCGATACGCGACGACGACGACATCGTGCAGCAGTGCACAAGTCGCGTTTATTGTTTCCGACGAACTCTCGTGTGTATGTGTGCGTGTGTGCAAGAAGCCGTGCGAGACAAGAGAGCCATCGGCCGTTAAGTTGCAGGTGTATTATTATATACGAAGAAGACAGTCTGAGCGCGCACAGCCATAAACAGCAACTGTTTCGTGTATCGGGTGTTGCACCTTCGCGAAAAAGCACACACATATATATAGCACGTAGAACGGAGGGTTGTGTGCGCCGCAGCAGCAGACTCTAGCCGCTGCTCGATTAATCTTGCAAAATTTCACTCTGCTTGATTAATATTTTAATCGAACATTAGCTAAGTTGCTCCTGCTTCTACGCGGACCCTCTCGATCCATCAGTCTCTGGCAGCAGAGACCAGTTAAACGAACTATACATACAAAAAGGAAGAGGGTGAGAGAGAGTGAGTGAGAGAGACGCCCTTTCAAGTTCCTCACTCGCAGAGTCTCGTTCGTGCCTAAAGTCGAGGGCGAGGCGCAACGGCCTCGTGTGCCTCTATGGCGTGTTGAGATACACCATGCGCGGATGCTGCCATATACTGCCGTACACTACTCTACTCTCTTCCTTTCTCTTTCCTGAATCATTGAAGCGTTTATTATGTTGCCAGTTTCATATACACCTTATATAAGTCTCTCTCTCTTTCGTCTCACCTCGCTTTTAGACACGTGCGTAAAAGCCTTATCATTGCGTACCGCGTATACAGCTCTCGTGCATCTCGTGTGCTGTACTCAGTGCAGCAACAGCACGCGCGTGTCTCTCTCTCTCTCTCCACGTATGCATGTACTATAGCATTTTCTCTGGGTTTTCCCCTTATACTATACACATGATGCACACGTAGCTATACGTGGGTAAAGGCCGATGTTTGCACGCGTGATTCGACAGCAACATAGTGTCACAAAGGACCGTATATAAACAATTTCGCTCGATGTTGCGGTCGTCTATCTATATGAAAAAGCTCGATGATTGCAGTCACGATGCAACACAGAGAATATAGAGTCTGTGACGTCCCTGTGTACCCGCACGCCCGGTAATATATGCGCTGATATTGGTCTCTCGTGGCTTCGACAGCATAGCAGCAGCAGCACTATACAAGGGGATATACAAATCAATTAACGTGATTGCGATCCGGATCGGTTTAATTCCTGATTATGTATCGATTAACCATCAGTTAGCTACTACCTATAATACCAGCGCCGCATGTGCACGCAATTAGTGCTCGCGTATATTTTTTTTTCTCTGACTCTCTCTCTCTCTCTCTATTAATCTCCATTTCCGTAATTTATATTGTATATCGGAGAATAGAGTAAAACAAATGCTCTCTGGACTCTGCGTATACCGATGATAGCGCACGTGTTCGTGCGGTGGCGGCTAGACAACATTGTAGTAAAGTAATATTAAAGCAGAGGAACTTGCGGTCGAATTGCCATACAACAGCAGCAACCCTCCGTCTGCTCGAAACGAGTTTGGTCGATTTATATATATAGCGAACGAACGAACATTTCTAAAGAGCCTATTGTTATCCACTCTCGGATCGCTATTATTATTTGGCCTATGTGTAAGTATAAGTGTGTATATGTGCGAGCAAGCGAGCTATTTTGAAAGGGAGCCAAGGAAACATAGACCATTATTTAAGAGAGAGGATGTGTTACGCGCGTCGCGCAATGAACGAACCCTTGCGCGTCGATTATACCATACTCTTTCTCTAGGTATACACGTCCACGCTGTGATGGTGTGTGCTTACGCACTCAATTTTGCGAGGAAACTCACCCGCCCCTCTCCTCCTTCCTCTCGGAGTGTATGTTTACGTGCGCGTTTCTTTACGATCGAATGCCATTTCAATTATGACCAATCGATGCTGTTGCTGCTGCTGCTCGTGCTCTGATTTTCGCAAAGTTGTTTTAACGTCGATCGATTGCTTATGCGATTCGAACTATACGCGTACGCATATAGTTTGTTTATTAAAGCACTTTTCAAGCTCAGCCGCGCGCGCACGTTCGAGAATTTTTTTTTTTTTAACTTTTGTTCGTATTGTTACGTACATTACATGTAATATGTCGTTAAAAAAAAACTTTTTGTTATGTATTTTTCACGTATTATGATTTCACTCGATGACTAAAAATACAACTTTTTCTCTGTTGCAGCGTGAATCATCGCCCCGGCCTGAAGAGATCGCGCGTTATATACTGTTACGCCGACAAGCCGCACACCAAATCATCTTTTTTCACGCGGAATACGTAAGTTTCAAAGCCTACTACTACATACATATATCGCGTATGTATCATCATGCACGTATAAGCATACGCATACGTATTTATATAGTGCGTTCGAGCATGTGCATGAAATTTACATCGGTAGTAAGCCTTGTGTATTTGTGTATGCGCGCAGTGTCACGGTCGCTCACGCTCGATCGCGAGCTTAACATTCTCTCTTTCTCTCTATCTCCGCTCACTTCTGCTGCTGCTTCTGCTCATGCTACTCATGCTTCGACGTCTCTTTCTCCGATAAAAAAGCAATTATCTTGCGACGCGAAGACAAGAGAGAAACAAGAGAGACAAGAGAGAGAGAGAGAGAGAGAGAGAGAGAGAGAGAGAGAGAGAGAGAGAGAGAGAGAGAGAGAGAGAGAGAGAG